>JANIJG010007182.1:0-45214 GCA_024611175.1 Megaceryle torquata
CTTCCTTCCTTCCTTCCTTCCTTCCTTCCTTCCTTCCTTCCTTCCTTCCTTCCTTCCTTCCTTCCTTCCTTCCTTCGATATCTTTCTTGATATCCTACACTATTCTTCTTGGTGATGTCAGCTTTAACAGGTTCTCTTTTATCCATGGTCTGCTCTTATTCTTTAATTTTACTGCACACAATTCTTCCCCACCTTTCCTTTTATATGTGTCTGTCCCTCAGGACAAGCAGCAACGGAGAGCTGTTAGGGTGGAGATAAGGAAATCAAGAGAAAGACGTCCTGGGCCCCTTAAGAATCACAGATCTATATCCTCCACTGGAAGACAGATCAGAACCGATTTGTTAGCTTTTGCTAACTCTCATTTGTTTCAACACATGATTTATCACCACGGTCTCATCTCACATCTCTTAAACAAATGCCAGATGCTTTCCACGCTTGCTTATTTCTCCAACCACTTCACATTCAGCCAGCATCAATTCCAATATCTCAGGGAGGGCTCTGTTTGTGCAGTCTGACAATAAAATCTATCTCTTCATTTGCAGCATTTAGTGAATTCATAAAATGGGGTCGATGGCATCCTAATGGTTATTTCATCTTGGGGGCAGTTTTAAGCAGGTCCTCAGAATACAGATGGATGCAAGCCCAAGAGAAGCCAAGACTCCCTGTCACTGTGGTGGCACGGTGAAGAAGTGGCATGTAAATTAGCAAATGGGGCTAGGAAGATGAGCTCCAAGCAAATGGTGCATAAGCACCAGTTCTGACTTCCCTTTACAAAGAGCTGTGAAGAAGAAAGATGGCTTAGCAGCCTCTCCCTCGAGGTTTTGCCCCATCAAGTTGGAAGTCTGGAAGTTAAGTTCTGGAGCAGACCAGGATGGGAATTGCCTCAAAGGGAGCAGACACAGCGATGATTTTGGCTGTTAAATTTTCCTCCCTTTCTGTGGCTGGAACATGGTAAAGTGTGCACCCTTTAGAAGGAGAGACAGAGATGATGAGATGCTAGGCAAACGGGGAGTCTGTAGCTCATGATGAGTGTTGTATATTCTCTTCCAGACGTGTCATGCAGGTGTGCCTATGATGCTGTGCAGTCCACTTGGGTTGCCAGACTTCCCCTGGGTCCCAAAGCATTCCGTGCTGGCTGCTGGAATGCTCCCTTCCACAGCTACTGCTGCAGTAGTCAGTAGCTGTGGGTGCTACAGTCTTTGTCAGATCTCCCCATCTCTTTTGCACCGCAAGATGCAGGTTTGAGATACAAGGAAATAAAGGAACCTAAGGGAAAAATAAAGCCTCCTGGGGTGTGAAGGCAGACAAGGGTTTTTTCAGTTGTATAAAGACTCCTCTTGACTATTCCTACAATGCTTCCTTTGTGCTATTGATCTGATGCCACATTTTATGTGGGGGTTTTTGTGTTTTTTTTTTTTAAATCATCAAATATAACATTGATTTTTGGAGGGAAAGTAGGAAGGAAAAGCAAAAGGCAATACATCAGAACAGAACAGACAGTCACACCTAAAGGAAAGACCTGTAGAAAGCAAGTGCCAGAAACACTTCCACTTTGCCCACAGTTTTGAATTGAGTGAACAAACCCCTGTGATGACATCACTAATGTACCAAGCCTTTTCACCTTAGGAAGTGACAGTGCATCCAGCTGCAGGCTATGAAAGCAGGCAAAGTGCAAGGCAGCAAGTGGGCTGTTTCTAGCAAGGTGTCATTAAGAATGGTCCCTAATGTTCCACAGTTGTTCAGCCACCTCACTGTCCTCTCTAGGCTACTGGCCTCATGTTTGATCACTATCATTGCACTAGGATTTTTTTTTTATTATTCTTTTTTCTCAGTGTCTAGCCAGAATTTCCTTTGTTGCTTCATAAGTGTTGAACAAAGTGGAAGATTTCTCCTCTCTTGACCTACAGGCTACGCTCTTGTTCATGCAGTCCACTGACAGGTTGGCCTTTTCCACAAGGAATCACAGCTGACTTGTGCTCACCTTCTCTGTTGAGATGCCCACAACTCCCTACTTACATCAGAAGGAATTTCTCAGAGAAAGTGGGAAGCTGTACCATTTGGGGTACTCATGGCTGTGAAGAGAAAAAGGAAAGGTTAATTAGGTGATAAGCACCTCTTTCAGGTATGCACTGTGGATTCAGTTCCAAAAGAGAGGAATTCCTGTGTTCTGCTGCTGCCACAAGGAAATCTTTCAAGAAACTTTGTTATGTTGCTTTCCTACAGATCCCCAGGATTTATAGCTTTAAAAGCTTTTATGCAGGGGGAAAGAAAAGGAAGCATCATTAGCATATTTTTAAAGACATTGGAGTGCTTTTTCATCTCCATTACTGAGAAATTAAGTCATCTTCACTCCATATAAATTCCGTCTCTGAGAGCTTTTGTTCAAATGATATTTGCTACTTAACAAAACTTGATTTAGTGAGGGGGTATGCAAAGAAGAGATGGAAAGGAAGGAAATATTAGCATTTCATTGGAAACTTTAATATAGACATTAAATGGCACCAAAACCCAGGCAAGTTGGTGCTTTTATTAGCTTATCCTCCTAGGCATTAAATGTTTTTTTCTTCTGCTGCTGCTCCTTTTCCTGCTTTTTTATTGTTCTAGCTCTACACATCACAACCATTTTATCCTATGTGGGATCTCTAAATGGTGTCATCCCTTATTTTTTTCCACAGTACATATATTGGATTCATGGACAGCGTGGTGTCTCTAAAAGAAATGAAAGAGAAAGAGCAATGACTACCTCCCAGCAGAAAGCAGATGAGCCTTTCCGACATAGCTGTAGGACACTGTGCACCATACTGATGAGGTAGGAAACTGCCACTGAGCCTCAGTCAAGGTACGCTCTGTTACTTGCACTTCTGCTCTTAGACCTTCATCCCGCCCTGTTAGTCCCAGCTTGCAGTAAGGATCCCAGTCAAAAGCTTCTTTTCTTACTCATGTGTTGGAGGGTTCACCCAAGAACACCTCTTCTCTTCAAAGAGCACGATGAATTCTGAAGCCAAAGATGATTTGTCTGAATGGGCTTAGGAATGTCACCAAAGTAGTATGTAATAATGATCCACATTTCATTCCTGATTCTGATCATTGCTTTAATCACAGGGACCATAACTTCTTTTTAGCTTGAAAGTTTATAAAAATGGGAGGGGGGGTTATAGAGTGAAGCACCAATATCAGGCCAGTACCAACAGGGAATAGGTTCATAGCTCAGATATCCATATAAGAGCATTAGGAGTCAGCAAGTCTGATAGCACATTAGAGATGGGGAACTTCTCTGAACAATTCCAACTTGAACTGAGGGGAAAAAAAATGAGCTTTCCTTAAACATTGACAGAAGTGAAAATACCATCAGCCTTGGTCACTACTTCCAGTTGATCATGATCCTCAATCTTCCAAACTACCATCTTATTTTCAACCTGATTGCATCCGTTCCATGCTTCCCACCTAACAGAATTTGGTATTTCTGCATGAAACATGGTGAGAAGTCCCTGTGCAGCTATTTTCTTTTTCTCTCAAAACCAAAATCCATCGCTTGTCTATTTCAAACTTCTGGGAAAAAAAACCCCATTGTTTGACTCAAGCAAAACCACCAAAACAAACAACCCTCTGTCCTTTGTTAGTCCTTTTTGAATTATTTCTTGCTGGCCTGCCAGGACTCGAGATAAACTCTCCATTGATGGTGCCCCTGATTCATTGATCTTTACAGCAGGCTCACCCAGAACCTGTTGCTGTCACTGTATCCACACAGCCAAAATAACACATATACACAATAGACCACTGATGAAACTCAGCTCACTGCTCCCGAGGGAGGCAGTGATTCAAGGTTTGATACAATGGAAGAGGAGATTCTGCTTGCAAATCGTTTCCAGCTGTTCATTTAGATGTGTCTGCTAAATCCTACTAAAACTGAAAAGATGCTGAAATGTAAAAGCCAAAGTAGTAAAAAAATAAAAGTACTGGTGTTAAAAAAAAAAAAAAAAGGCAATCAAATAAAAAAACATTGGGACTATTGTTGCACATTGTTTGCAAAAGTGCTGCTTCTCCAAGAACTAAAAAAACCCCAAACCACACAAACCCAAAAGATGAAGAAGTCTGAAAGAAAGAGTTAACGGTTTCACATCAGTTCTCCAGTGCCATATAATTCTCCATCACTCACTCTCACTGTATTTACACCTCCCACACAGCCTTTCCGTTGCCTCTTGTTTTGTGCTGTAATGGAAATGCTCTGTTGGCTTTCTACTGTTGACTCTATATGTTGTTTATTAAGTGTGTAGAACATATTTTGAAAAAACATGTCCCCGGGTACATCAAGCTGTGTCAGACTCTGATAGGTTTCCTCCTAGTGTGCTAAGCTGGTGAAGCAGAAGAATTTGCTTATGGTGAGGACTAAAATGATTGATTTGTTTTGTGGCTTGAAATGTGTTGATTATAGGGTGTTGTAGGCTTATGTAGGTGTACGGGCAACTTCCTAGTTAATATTGCAACATATTGTATAGTAGCTAGCATAAGCAACAAGGATATTTGTAGCATGTACAGTAATGTATGTTTGGACTTGAACACATTAAAATCCCCTATTTCCTGTTTAAAGGATCTGTTTCTAATCACCTGGTAACAGCCTCTTTTGATATCCACACACCTTCTAGAGGGAAAATTGAGGATGAATACATGACAAGTGTACTTCTGAGGTGAAATAAAAATCAGGCTGGAAAGCAGACGTTTTTAAGGCATTATGAAATGAAGTTAATTAACCCTTAACCATTTTCCACTTAACTAATTAACTACTTACCCCTGAAGTATTTATAAAAGAAATATGGTGGAGTCTCTGATGATCTGCTGACTTTAAATCCACTCAGAAGCCTTTCTAAGAAGTACCCTCCAGACAATCAAGTAGCTATGGACTTGCTGTAGAAATTGCAAGGAGAAATTTCATAGTTAAGCAGGAGATTAGGAGATCAAATAACATTCTCTGTAATTCTATCATTCAGAGTTTTTACAGAATCAAAGAACTTTCTTCTGCAGCTCTCCAAGCACTTAAAAAGTGCATACATTAAACTTAATCATGGACACGTCTCCCTCCCCGTTCTCAGCTGGGCAAACTGAGGCACAGTGAAGTTACAAGGTTGGTATTTTTAGAAGTAGGCTGGAATGCTGGGTGCCATCTCTTCAGCAAGTTCAGCTTTTGGTGCACAGAGGGGGATTAGACATCTCACAGTAAGCTGGCTGAGCTCCTGTGTTCCACCTGCACAGTGGAAGAACACACGGTAGCCAGAGGCTGACATCCTTACTGCATCCTTTTCCCTTTTATTCCCTTCTCTGCAGGGATACACAGAGCTGAGCAGATTGCTCCACGTGCTGGCAACTGTGGTGCCAGATGACCGAGTGGGGCTGCCAGGGTACTTCTCAGCCCCCTGAAAAGAGGGACACTGTGTTCAGTGGATGGATCAAAAGTCCACCCAAGTAGGTTAAGTAAGGCCAGAGAGAGTCATGAAATGTAGGAGTGAATGATGAGGTACAAAAAATGTTGCTTCTGCTGCCAAAATCTAAGACAATCTTACCCTTCTCCACCCATCTTTCACCCAACATCCATCCACGTGTCTGTAACACATGATGCTGTGGCAGTCAATAACCACCAACCTCTAGAAACAGAGGAAAAAGAAATGCCATAACCTGGAGCCCTGTCTAGTCCTGTGCTTTGGCCTCTTAGCCCATCTCTCAGTGTTATCCCCAAGCACAGACAGATGCAGGCTGCCTGTGTTAACATTTTTGGCGTTCTCCCCTGAGTAGCTGCTCTGGCCAAGTTTTCTCATCAGTGATCAATGATCACCAGACCAGCAAATGGGACATACCCAGCAGCAGATGGCAGTGACTGTACTCGAGCATGACAGCTCTTTGCACGCAGAACTGGCTGCAGAGAGAAGCAGACTGTTCAGGCCACCTAGACAGAACTCTCCCTCTGCTCTGAGCCTCAAGTGGAAAGAAATTTTGCTACAAACTAAGACAATCTGAACAACCTACTGAAGGTCTGGAGCATTCTTTGCTGTATGCTAGAAGAATGTCTGGGAAGCAGAAGAGCTTCTCTGGCTTCTGCTTTGTAGGGCTCCACAGGTTCGCCTTCCTTTGGGTGAATCCATAGTGTCTGGTGTATATCAGCAGGAAAAATGGGAAGCCTGGCCTCTGTAGCATTATCCCCTATTCAGCCCAGAGATACTCTCTCGGGAGAAGTAGCCATATCTGTGATGCTAGAAGCAGCACTATCCTTGAAGGACCCTAAAGATCTGAGAGCTGCCAAAGGCTGGTTTTGTACACCACAGTCTCCTATTTGCCCACATATCCCATTTCCAAAATATCCTGGAAAACCCCAAGCATTTGATTGTGTGTTTCTCTGAAGCAGGGTAACTGAGCTCATTGCTAAGGGAATTGTTCTTTAGTGTTGCATTAGGACATATTGAGAAGCAACCAGCCCCATTTCATCTAATCATACTCATCCTGAATGTGGCAGATAATTCCTCCTCTGCTAGTGCTTAATAGCTGTGAATATAGAGGAAGCATTTTTTGCTTGTTTGTTTATATTAAGTAGCAGCTTCAGTTATGGGCTAGAGCCCCATTATGCAGGGAGTTGTAAAAACAACACTCACAATAAGCTTGCAGACAGTTATCATATCCCTCAGGCATTTGGCATGTTACTCTTTAAATGGAGGAGTTTGAAGGCAGATCAAATTAATCTACTTTATAATTCATACCTTTAGATAATCTTGATTAACTCCCATAATAAGAAAGTTCAAGAGCATCCCCATGGAAACAGATCCTGATGCAACTTGTCTGCATCCTCCTCATAAGAAGATGTCCAGAACATCAGCCAGTATTCCCAGTGTGTTCTCAGAAACACCTCATAGGGAGCTGCAAGTTCTGCCCTGCGACACAGCACCTCCACTTCTGCTGCCCAGCATTTGCACAGGTCTTTTCTGGCATTAGCAAATGAGATAGGAGTTTGTGTTACAAAGATTGGTACAAATATCATGAGTGTGCTGTCCTAAATTGAGATAGCCTCTCCTCTCCTCATACCTGCTGGAAACTGAAGATGTGTAAGCTCACTACACGGTCACACTATTTAAAACAATATGGTTTTTATTTGCTGTTAACCTTTGCTTTCAGCTCCAGGATTGCTTTTTTCCACATCTTTTGGAAACAGTTTTGTGCATGAGCTTTCCAAAAAGCACCTTAAAACACTTTATAAAAAGCAAGCAAGAATTCTTGGGGTGGTTCATTTCCTCATAAGCCTGAACTCACTGCGACTAAGAAACTGGCAAGTCAATCTAGGTGAGGTGCCTACAGCACTGCATTTGAGAGTCCTGGAGAGAGCAGGTGGAACTGTGGAGAAATCACAGGATCATAGAATTGTCAGGGCTGGAAGGGACCCTAAAAAAACCAAACCAAACCAGTAAAACCATGTCAGCCTCATATACCACCTCCTATGACAGACATCAGAGACATCATCTATGGAGGAAATTATTAGCACCTCCTGCAACAGAAGCAACCTCTCATCTGCAAAGCAGAAACATAATACAAAATAGGCTGAGAATCCCTGCTGTAGAATTAACTGAATTGGATGCAAACCATTTTTTTTCATGTCTGCATAAAGCACTCAGGGTTATATTTTTTTGTGATCCATCTGTATTATCTGTAGCAATGCTGTGTTATTCAAAGGCAGATTAAATCAAAACTGCTCCTCCTCCCAAGTGGCCACTCCCTGTAACTAGAAAACAAGCCCAAAGTTAAGGGAATTGAATATAAGGTCTACTGCTCATATTCAGACCATAGTTTTAGCTTCCATGCAAGCAATAGTAAGGAATGATTCAGTTGGAGAACTGAAAGATACATGCATTGCAGAGGGACACACTTCCATTTTAGAAGGAAAAAAACCCAAAACTTATTGCTCCACATTTTAAGTAGACTGTCAAACGACTTGTAAAAGGCTGTACCACTGCTATTTTCAGGGTATGTAAGTAACAATAGTGTGTAAGAGCTCAGCTCGTGTCTGCAATCCTGTTTCCCACTAGATAGGGTAAAAACAAACGATGGAGATGCTGTCTTTCCATAACCTACCCTTCCGTGGCTTCGTCTGATGGAGTGCTTAGTTAATGATCTGGAACACCTCAAAGTGACCTGGGCAGTCTCTTAAACTAGAGTACATTAAGTGGCTTAATATTCTTGCATGTTTGCCCTAGGTATTGTCCCAGCGTGAAAATCCAGACCCAGACACCTTCTGTTTCCACCAGGAGGAACGGGGAGATGGTCTATACTTCTTAGCAGAAGATCTAGCTGTTTATCACAACAAGGGCAATATCCAAGAGATGAAAAAGCAAAGCCATCAGTCAGTGTCTTATCTCAGTTACAAAATGGCTTTGAAATTTACATTTTTGGTCTTCCAGAAGTATTTAGAGGGTGGAGAGGAGAAGAATGCAGTTGGAATATCCATTTTAACAACTGTCAGACCTTGGGAAAATGTTTTCTGCTGACTCTGAAGTACATTTCACTATTCCCTTTAACGTGTTTCTGCAAATACCTTAACAGGATTCCAGCTGTAAACCAGGATCCTGGTATCTTGTCCTTTTGGAAAACTACTGTGTTAAATATTTACCTCCAAATAATTGACATTTCTTTAAGCTTTTTCTCAACAAACTACCCCAGTGTCATCCTCTCGTTTTTGCTTTATAGAAACAGTATGCACGCTTTTTCCTAGCTTGCTTGTTTGACACCTAGGTCACTTTTGCTGTCAGAATCTATTTATTGAATGAAACTGATTTTTTTCCTCTCTCAAGATACAGTGAAAAATGTGCAAGAGTTCCTAGCACAGGGATGTTGGTTACTAGGAAACACAGTCTCCAAAGGGTAGAGCAGGAGAATGAGCCTTGGAGTACAAGGATTTATTTTGGGGAGGATCCTACAACAAGGGTTGGAATTAGAATAATAGTAATCTAAAAAAAAAAAAGCCTTTACTGAAGAACAAGTTTAAAGACAGAAATGGGTATCCCTAAAAGTCTTACAACCATCTTCTCCTCTTGTCCTAAGATTTTCTGGCTTTGTCAATTTCTCTCCAGAAAGAAATTGAAAACACTCTTGAATAGGAAAAAAAAAAACCTCCAAGGATTCCACTCAGGGTTCTTCTGTTCCTTGGCAGGAAAAAGTCTGCTGCTCAGATCTCTGGACAGTCCTAACACATACAAGACCCGTTTCTCTACATGGGCTCATGCTGGTTAATACATTCACTCCCAGGTGGTGGATGGGTGCATGCACACAGCTTTGGAATATGACCGCTGTCAATATTTGTGATTTTCTCAATTATTATCAGCTAATTGGCAAAATAAGACCACTAGGATAGAGCTAAAAAATAAACCAAACTGTAAACACACACACAAAAACCCCCAAACCAAACCATCAAAAAAAGCTAAACAAAAACCAACCAACTGACCAACCAAACAAAAAACCAACACAAAAAACCCCAACCAACCAACCAAAAAAATACAAAAATACCCCACAAATACCAAAACAACCCCAAAAAACAACCTGAGGAGGAACAGGCATCCAAGAATGGCAACGGTATTCTATATGGTTTGACAGATGCTTTCATCCTCTGTCCACTCAAAAATGGCAGTGTAAGTTAGGTGCAGCCTTCTGGGAGGAGAGACTACACCCCTTGGGGACGAGATGCTCTAGATCAGGGTGTGTGGCAGAAAAAGAAAATAAAGATCACGGGAAGGACTCTGTGGAGAGACAGTGGCACAGCTGAGAGGAGCATGGAAAAGGCCCGCAGCCAGGCCATAGATGTGATGGAAAGAGAACTGTGAGAGAGATGGAAAAAATATAAGTACTGCAGAATCAGCTGTAAATCCAGAAATGATTGGGCAGATTGAAGCCAAGCACTGAAACAAGTGCCTGCCTGAAAAAGCACAGTGGTCGAGGGGACTGTTGTGCACAAGCATTATTTCTAGGCCGTTTTTCCTAGTTGCTGAGTTAACAGCTGTTTTAATTGATAGCTTAATAAAATCCATCTTCTTTTAGTTTAAAAGGATTTTAGTCTTCTTTGGGATGGCTTCCTATAAGGAGAAGTTTTGGGCACAGTTGCACCTGCTTGACTAGGAGCCCTGTCCCAATTATGCCTTTGAGAAGTATTATCCAAAGCTGTTCCCAAACGACTCCCTGGCTCTCCCATGAGAAAGCCCACAACACCCCGTGGACTATATTGGCTGAAATTCCTCAATGTGGCCTGGAAAATAAGCAAGATAGGAAATGATCCAGCCAGGATTCACTAAAGACAAACTTCATCCAAAACATTTACAGTACTAGAGCAAGGCACAAAATATTGATTTTTCTGTATTACTTATTTAATCAACATATAGTAGGAAGAGGGTTGCTGTGGAAAGGCTTCTCTTTCATCCTCTTGCAGGTTCATCCAACTGCATCATTAAACAGTGATAGACTGAGCAAGCCCCAAATCCCACTGTAAACTGGGCCTGCTGAGACCATTAGCAAACACCAGCTGAGCCCCTAAGCTGTACCCTGACCTTCTCCCTTGAGGGAGCAGTCATGGATGATGGTCTGCCAGGTAGGGTCAAATCCTGTCATAGTGGTGTCCTGAGAATCTTGAACATTCCTAAGCGAGGCTGAAGGGTGTTTTGCATGAGGCTCTCATTGCAGAATAGCCCCTCCTAGCACTTAATCCCACAGTTTCACTTGCTGTGCTAGTTCTGCTACGGAGAAGAGGGACATTTTGGTGGGTCAGAGCTGGGATAACAGGTATGAAGCTGCTCCTCACTTGATACAAGCAGTCATGGAATACTCTGTGATAGCACAGCCCTTTTAATTTACACTTGGAAAGAGCTGGCTGTCACCATACGCTGGCTGATGTTTAGAGAAGAGTCCTTTAGAACCTTTTCCTCCTTCCTTTCCAATATGCTTTATGCATGAAAAAGTTATGGGTTTACAGTTTGCCTCGATCCTCTGTGCCAGGCAAACACCAGAGGATCCCTCAGCTACTGGCAAGGACAGCCACACGAGTTTTGCTGAGTGGGATGAAGACTGAGAACTCCAAAGCTGATCCAAGCCACAGAAGCGCTTTTCATTTCCATTTCCTGATGACAGAGGAAGAGAGTTTCACAAATATTTTAAACCAGAGGAGTCTGGCAGCTGCTTTAGTGTATCAGCAAGTCTCCCACCTGGAGGGACCAGGCAAGGGCATCTGATGCACAGCAGTTAGGCACCTCTGTGCTTCAGAAGGAGGGACTGCGTTAAAAGAAGGCAGCAGCATCAGTTCTCCATCGAAGCAGGACTCTCCAGAAGAGGATAAATGTCCATTAAAGGAAATGCAAACATTTTCTGGAACAGGAAAGGATATCTGAGCCAAAGAGCCTAAATTTACAAATAAAACATGAGAGTAAAGTTAGTTTTTGGCAAGGGACATGCATCCCCCACCTTAGCTGTGTATTAATTAACCAAGCCTTTTACTTCAGGGAATAAAATACTGCCCTTTGCTGTCTGCAGCACTTTCTGTGCACCTAGTCTCTTTGTATATCCTGAACTTGTTGAGCAACCAAAGCTTTAAATTGACTGCTAATTTTGCATTGGGTCAAGTTAATTTTGAAAGCAGATTAATTAAAGCAGATGAAGCTTTGTTTATCCATTATTCATGAAGCTCATTGGAACAGGGGAGAGTGCATTAGCCTTATTTAGGATATTACTTTGCTTTAATGAACTCTTTTTTTATTTGCCTCTTAATGCTCTTTTCGAGCAGGAGTTCAGCTTTGTGTTGTTGGCTTTTTTTTTTTTTTTTCCTTTGGTGGTCTAGTGCAAACAATGTAATTAGCAGATCTTTCCTGTTGGAAAAAAAAAGCTGCAGCTGACAATTTCCAGCAGTGATTGCCTCTCACTGTAATTCTGCAGAGGGAGAGAAGAGCACGTGTGCATGCTGAGCAAGACTCTCCCACTCATCCTCTCCTGCTGCAGTTGGAGGCTACAGAGAAGGGTGGATATGCTCACTCAGCATCTGAGCCAGAAAATCCACAGGCAGTCAGAGGAGGCTGCTAGATAAATAAACTAGAATCACCTAACTGTGAGCATTTGAGCATCACTGTGGATGGGCCAGTGAAGAATTCTTTTCCCCGCAGAGCAGTGATTTATAAAAGCCAAGCTAGACAGGGGGGAGTGTGAAGTATGGGCTAGAAAATATTACTGGAGCTATTACAGTGCTCTTTGCACAAATGGTGTATGCCCTCTGGGTACGGTTTCGTCCTAGTAGCTCTGTCTAAAACGATGTATTGAGACCTGAGATGCTACTTGCCTCAGAAACTAATGGCATTTATGAGCAAGTGGAAGACTGGAAGTCCTCAAAGTAAAAAGAATAAAAATAAAGCTTCGCTCAAAACTTGCAATAGCATCATATTTGTAAATAAAATTAGCCATTCAAATGTACGTCCAAACAAAGGAAATGTTGTCCTCACAAAGTGGAGACCAAATCAAACTGGACTAAATGAAACAAAATACCGTGGTGTCAATTAAACAAGATACAAAGATAGGTTTGTGTACAAAGATAAAAGGACAGTTTGCAAATTTTAAAAGGCAAAACATTTAGCACTGCTAAAAAAAGTCTTCTTCCTGCAAAACAGCAAGCTGACTGACAGATCTTATTGCTACAGTATATTAATGAGAACTGGTGAAGTAAAAGTCAGAAGTGGTTGCCATACAACTTAGGAAAACAGCCAGGTACAAGAAGGAGAAGACTATAAAGGAGACAAACTGATATTTCAGGCTGTGAAACAATAGCAAAAAACTGAAGATGAAGCTTTCATAGACCAAAGATACCTGTTTTCCCTTACCTAGCTCGCCTCAAGAATATGATACTTGCCACTGCAAAAAAGCCCAGGATAATTAATCACACATAGCAATCACTTGATCCTCTTAGCTGCAATACCCAAATGTCTAATGATCTCCATGTATTTATCCTCACAATCCACTTACAGACGTGGGAAAACGTTTTTGTTTTTTAAACTTGAGGAACTGAGTGGAAAGAAAGTAAGGCTGTGATCTTCAGAAGTGATTAGGCACCTCGTTATTGCAGTTTCACACAAAGCTGCACAAATAAGGCACTGATCTTTGTACCCAAGGTCTATTCCCTATTAGGTGGTCCAAATTGACTATTATAGCAATTTTTTATTTATTTTTTTTTTCATCTATCAACGAGACAAGTATTTTTCATTTGCTTCTGAAGAGAAGGATGGTTGCTAAGCAAAGGAGTACCCAGCAAGGGGAATGTGAAGTGGTTAGAGAGATCAAGGCAAGAAAACAGAATGTTAAAGTGAGAGCTTATGTTCCCTTTATTCATGGCACTTTTATTAGTGCTGTATTTTTAGGTAGCTAAAGTGCAGTTGTAACATCAGAATGTACCAGGACCTGAAGAAGAGGCAGGAAAGGACAAAAGGCTGTAAACTACTGAAGAGGGAGGATAAAACTTACACTAAAGCTGCTGTATAGACTGGTGGGTGGTGAAGGCAAAACCTCATTTAATAGGGCTATACATCTGGTTTAGTTATTGTTATGGTCAGTGCTAGCCAATAAACTTTTATTAACTAGATCAGGACCGGAGGGTATACTTCCTGTTTATGAGCTGGTAATTACCACGTCTTGAGCTAAATAAACTTGGAACCTAAAGGCTGAAATTTTTATAGGAAATAAATTCCTTCAAACCTTGGCGTTTGTTAGCTCAGGATACGGTGAGAACACCACAGCAGGTATACAAAGGTATGCTCACCCAGCTGCTCTGGCAGAGCTCTCACACCATTTCCAGGCACTGGTACAAACAAACAACCAACAGAAAACAGAAAAAAGAAGTCGAGTCAGGATAGCTTTGTGTCGGAAGTGTTTTGAGAGGAGCCAGAGCCAGTCGATGGGTTTGACAGCAGCGAGTGAAAGCCACTGCCTAGCAGGCTACATTTCATTTGTCAGAACCTCTTGTATGACCTAAGAGTGGAGTGAAACCTGGCGTGATGTGCTGGCCATTCTGAAACCCAGAGGAGTTTCCCTACTGACTTCAGTGGATGTGAGAGTTCACTTGGTGGGTCTGGCTGGGAGAATTATGAGCAAGCAGTGCTCTGGCTGGCAACGAGCAGCATTCAGGACCAGAGTAAACAGGTTTTTCCCAGCAGTGAAAAGTAACTGCCCCATCTCTATGCAAATCTCAGCACTTTGATTGGCTGACGGCTGTAAATGGCCAATTAGGCTGCACATGTTGGCAGATTAATAAATGGCCGTTCCACTGGGGCTAAGCTGCAAAGAAACCCTCAGTGTGGCTCACTGAGAACATTCCACCGCTGACTTTAATTGTTATTAGTTTGCATTATACGTTAAATAGGGGAATATTTTAATGTAATAGCTGTAAGCTCTAAAACTGAGTGAATAATTCATAGCAAATTATTTATTCAATAAATTTAGCCTCCTTTACTCTTCAATTTTTCAGGAACAAGTTTATTATTTTCTCAAAAGAGTGGTTATTATTCAGAATTAGTTTCTAATCAGTTTATCAGAATGTTTCTTGCTCTGCAGATCCCCTGGGTAGGCTATTTTTTACTAAATCAGTAAGCCATGCAGCACCATTGCCTCCACCATTTTATCCTGTGTTAGCCTTTAGCAGAACTTTCCAGCGAGGACTTAGGTTCAGCCAGAGGCACCCTGGCTCTTCCTGGTCCCAGTATCCCTGATGGAAGGTACGATGCATGTCCTGCCACAACACTTTTATGAAGGCTGGCCTAGAAAAGTGGTCAATGCTCTGGAAATTGAGGCGAATTTAGGACTGAGAATGTTTACATTACAGTGGTGAAGAAAATAGGTCATTATCCCACCCCCCTGCTTTCAGCCAGTTGGTGCAGAGCACAACTGCAGCACAGATCCCTTCCTGACCCAGGACCGCTATCAAAAAGCCATTACAGGCTGTCCACCAGTAAATGGCATTTGTTTCACTGAGTGTAGAAGACTCCAAAACATATGCTGCTGACGTTTTGTAAGTTTTTAAATTATTATTCTCTCTTTTTTTTTAATAGTTTACAGGTAAAGGAAAGCAGATGAAGAGATGCAACCACCAGGAGGGAACAATGCCCATCACCAGACGTAACTGCCTTGAGCCACCCTCTGTGAACTTCTGACTCTGTACTTTAGAGGTGAGCAGGTTATAGCTCTGCTTTTTACCCTCATCTGGCTTCCCTCGAGCCTATTTGCAGCAATGCTTAGATCATTTTGTTGCAGCCATTTGTGCCTCAGATCTGCACCTCATGCCAGGTGTCTGCCTCGGGTATTTACACGTGTATGTGAGCTCTGAGAAAAGCGTAGCTAAACAGTAAGCCTTGGTAATTAATGAGCTTTGCAACCTCACAGCCTTTCTAATTGCTCCCTCGTCTTCCCCAGAGTTTCCCAGGGATTGCTCCTACTCTTCCTGGTGAGGTGTGCTCCACCTCAGGGGCTCTGGCTCAAAGCAGCCTCTCTGTTGCTCACAGATATCTGAGGCAGAGTTACATTCCCCCTCTTTCCAAACGCGGGGTGCTCATCAGCATACTGCTGTTCATCATCAGTGCAGATGTTTACTGAAGACCAAAAGGGGAAGCAAATAGTTGGGGTTAGCTTTGCTGACAGTAGAGTACAGCTTTATTTAGCAGAATTTGTTTCATACAACTGGCATCCCAAGGTACTTATCAAAGTTAAATAATACGTAATAGCAGAGGGAGACAAAAATTAAGAGACACCAGCATGGGAGTAGAGATGTTTTCAGATGAGGTTTGAAAATAGATGGAGAGCGGTGAGGCAGAAAGAAACAACAGAAATAAAGACTGCTCCAGACAGCAGGAGATAGAAGGGGAGGAAGCTTTTGCAACAGCTGTGGTTTGAACATCATTAGGCACAGAGAGATGACCAGTGCCATTTGGAGAGAAAAATAGGAACAGAGGGCAAGGAAGAGGAGTTCCAGGAGACAGACTGGGGAAAGGTCACAAAAGGCAAATAAAGAAATGAATGGGGAGCTGTGAGAGCTTCCCCTGTAAATGTCATAATGGTGATTTGGGAAGCTGATACACCCACTAAAAGACAGGTGTGTTCGGGATGGCTGGAGGATGTTGACATGGAGAATTCAAGCAGAAAGGAAAGTCAGGCACTGCCACGTCTGGAGGAGAATTTCCTCCAAACAGCTGCATCTGTCTAACATTCTGCAGTGGTTTCAGACCCAGAAGGTCAAATCTAAGGAGATGCTGTATCATCTGTTGCCTTCCCCACTCCTTCCTGCCAAAGACTCTGTTGTTTTCTCCTTCCTGGGTTGAAAACAGCAATTCCATTGCACAGCACAGCACAGGCTGAGCAATCACAGGCTTTCAGGTTTCCCCTTGGCTCTCCCTTACGGGTGTACTAGTCCCCTCCGAGTGGCCATCAAAGCAACAACAGCTTTTCTCCTCTCATACAAAAAGCTTCTCCTTGCTTCCCGTATGGCAGGTCTGAAAGCAGAGGGGTATATACAGGAAAAGATGCCAAGTGCCAAGGCACAAAGGTATTACCTTTCTTCATGCCTCTGCAGGAGACAAAAGACATCAGTCAATGACCTGCGTGGTGTAGTTTTGGAGGGTGTTGTGGTTTAACCCCATCCAACAATTACAACACTACACAGCCACTTGCTCCCTTCGGTGGGATGGGGGACAGAATCGGTAGAAAAAGTAAAATTCAGGCGTTGAGATAAAAATGGTTTAATAGGAGATAAAAGGAAGGGGAAGTGATAATAGTGACAGCGATAATCGGAAAGAAACAAGTGATACACAGTGTAATTGCTCACCAACCACTGACCGATGCGCAGTCAATCCCTGAGCCAGCCACCCCTAGTCCATATACTGGCAACATCATATGGTAGGAAGCACCCCTTTGGCTCATTTGTGTCATCCATCCATTCTTGCTGTGTTCTCTCCCAGCTTCTTGTGCACTCCCAGCCTCTGCTGGCAGCGCAGTATGAGAAGCGGAAGAGTCCCTGACTTCGTGTAACTGCTTAGCAACAGCTAGAACATCAGTGTGGGATCAACATTATTCTCATCCTAAATCCCAAACACGGCACTGTACCAGCTACTGGGAAGAAAATTAACGTTGTTCCAGCCAAAACCAGGACACGTGGCTGGTCTCAAGCTTATTAGGCCATGGAGGAAGAATTCTTCCCACAGATGATGGTTCTTCCTCCAGTTCCAAGGCTATGAAGGGACAATGAGGCTGCTCACCCCACTCCCAGAAATTCTATCTTAGTTCATCTCCCCCCTTACTGTTTCTGATAAGGTCTGCCTAGACTAGTCATGGCCCTGACCTGACTAGCAGTGCATACAGAGACAGGAAAACCACAGTGTCAGATGTCTGGCTCCTGTGTGTGCTTTGTCTGGGGTGCATAAGGAAACTGGAATGCAAATGCCTTTGTAAGCACAGATGTTTGCATGGAGCGCCTTATGTAAAAAGATATCCTACATATTTCAGTGTTGTGGATATTTGGATACAAGACTTTCATGCCCTAGAATGTCTAAAACATCATTAAATGCCAACATTTGCAGGGACAGGTCACACCTTAGCGTACAGTTTACAGGAAGATTCATTGGGATCTTTGTAGTCTCCACTGAGAGCACTACAAAAGCAGCACTCAGCGCACATACAGCAAAGAATCTATCAAAAGGTATCTAAGGGAGCCACATTTTACAGTGAAATTTTTAGTTCTTTCATGACTGAATTTAATAGAATAAAGTTGAACTCTTTGATTATGAACATCCTTGTGTAGGATCATAATGCTACCTGGGATGGCAAAGGCTGGATCTCAGTTATCAAATGCTTGAAATACAGCTATGGTAAATTTAACTTATTCAAAGAAATTCTAAAACTTCTTATGGCTGAAGTAGTTGTAGTACAGGGTCATGCAAATAGACAATATTAATTTTATCCTGCTGAAATGAGCAGAATAGGTGTATCACAAGGGCTGGACATGAAGTCTACTGTTCGTGGACAAATCTGTTTGAGTCTTTATTATATGTAGGCTATTAATATTAGAATAGCAGTATCTTCTGAGATAAAAGGCCTGTCTTTCAGCCTCTTATCATAAATATTCATACACACGATATAATCATATATACAGCCCTCCCCTTGCAATGCGTGTTGAGCTTATGTTTAATAATGATGGATGTTCTTGGATATGCTACTCAAACCATGTTCTACTTCTGTTTGCCTTAAAGTTGGTTTTTGTTGCAAATATCCATTGCCAGCATGGCCAACTGCCATATTTCTTGCCTGCCACTTTGTCTAGACACAAGGTTGGATTGCTCAAGAAAGTCCTTTCTGTTCTCTTCCAGAGAAAAGTAGTCTCTTACCCCTTTGAGTTGAGCAGACAGGCAATTCAGGCTCAGTATTCCAGCCTTACATGAAGACAGACTGATGCTAAAGCAAATGACTTCTCCTAGGCCTCTTAAAAGGAAAAAAGCAATCCTCCCCATTCAACCTTACGTCTAGGCATGTTTGATTTGCCTTCTGACTGCACTAAAACCATCTTTAAACAGTGTATAATGAGCTCAGTGTGGCTCTGCTGTCTTGTAATGCATGATTAGTTTGCTAACAACTTGTTTGAGTAGGCATGTGTGTTGCTTCATGTTTTTAAGATTATGCCTGAGCAGGAATTTAAAAAAAAATCCCAATTCTCCTCCTGTTACTCCTACTCTAGCCTTCCTCTGGAGCATTCTCTCTCTCTTACGTCTGTCTTAATTAGATCATGCCAGTCCTAATTTGAGAATGTAGATTTTAAGCAGGGAGAGAGGAAGGAAACACTCAGACAATACAGTCATTCCAGACAGAGACAAATGTATCGTTTTCCATTAGGGAGACTGAAGGAAGGAAACAAACCAAACAAACCAGCCAACCCCAACAGAAGAAAACCTGCAGATGCTAACTGTACCTTGTGTCCGCAGTGGTGAGTCTATCAAAGAGCACGAGGAAGTTCAGATGGAGAGAGGCCTACAGCCCAGAGAGTGTTCTATTACCAGTCCGAATGGCTCTCTGTCTCTTCTTGCTCAGGATACACTGCAGAACAGCATTGCAACATTTCCATTCAAGTACACCCCAAACATTTTATAGTACTCGGAAACTACGGGAGAAACCAGCATGCATTCAGACTCTCCCCTCTCCCCTGATCATCCATACTAAAGCTCCATCTTACTCGTGGCTATTGTCTTCTACAGGATTTCTGCAGTGTAAATAGTTACATGTGTGTGTTTAGGACAAACACAAAGTTCAGGGTTCCAGACGGTGCAGTTTCTTTTGTGTAAGCATGGATTTAGAGCATGATGCTTAGCACACGCTGGATGTAGACAGCTCCCCACCAAGCAGACTTTTGTTACAGCCTGGGGGGGGGAGGAAAGCCCTCAGAGTGATAAATAAGAATTTGTGTTAGGTCTTGAATGGGTTTTGAATCAATCCATTCTGTGACTGCGTGCATGAGGAAGGATATTTAAGACATGCAGTGATTGTTGTTTATTACTGTAAATTATTGATTTCCTCCTCTCTTTGGCTGCCGTCTTGTACTGATGTAAATTATACACGTGTGGAATTTGGATCTGAGAAAGACACAAACAAAGGGGATTATAGTTTAGCCCCCCCAAATAATCCCTTCCTCAGGTTCACCCTGCATTTTTCCATCTCTCATCACAGAATTACCAGCTCTGAGCCAGGATGTTCCATGCTGACAAAGCTGGGTGAATGTCTGGAGATGGACTTGCAGTCCAGCTGATTAATAAAAGAGATGACATTCAGGAACATTTGGAAGTGGGGTTTTTTTTAGGGTTTTGGGGTGGGGTTTTTTTGCAGGCTACCTGTGCAGAATAAACTGGTAGGGGCTGGGAAGGAGACTGTATGTCATCTAATTTCAGTGATCTGTTCTGACATCCTATTTCTGATAGCAGTCTTTTCCTTGTCTGCAGACAAATGATCCAGTCACCCAGTATGATACCTGGAGCAGGTGGTGTCTGGCTTTGCCCAGGTCAGAGAAGCAGCTCTAGGGTAGATTGCCCCCGATGGAAGGAGCAGATAGAGCAGTGTTAGAGGCTCGTTGTGTGCAGTGCGGGTGGGTAGCGTGCTGTCAGTCACATACCAGCGCAGGCAGAGGAGAGGTATCCAGGCTAGAGCCAGGTGCTCTGCAGTGTGGCTATGGCCAGTGCACTGCAGCTGGAGCTAGCCCTCCATGGCATGAGCACGGCGTGGTTTGACGCCGGGGATCCTTTGCGGTGGATGCAAATGTCAGGCTGGATGTAAATTAAGAAAAGAGATAAGTGGCTCTCTTCTTTTTAAGAGGCTGGCTCTCTTCTACACTCCAAACTGAGCTCACACACTTCAGAGGCAACGGAACAGAAGTGAGTTCCAGCAATTTACATGATAATTCACAAGAGCTCAGCCCGTGGTTAAAGCACCCTGCCGAGGACTCGGCAGTAGATCCTCTGGAGCCCCTTGCACAGCCTGGAATAGCTGGGTCACGGCAGAACCTGCAGCGCTGGCAATTCTCTTCTTTAGGGAAGTAGTTCAGTTAGGCTTCTTTTCAGCTGCCAGCGTTTTGTGAAAGGGCTACAGCAGAAAACTGCTCAAGGGTGTTCAGCTGGCTTTCCTCACAATTTCTTTCATAGTTTAGCAGACTCATCAGATTCCCAGGTAGCAGCAGTTTCTTGTGTTATTGGTAAGGAACAAGTGACCTTTCCTTTCTGCTGCAGACCTCACTGTAGTTGCTCGTTCCCTTCTCACACCCTGAGAGCAGACTGGTCTAACACCCTCTGCGTGGGACTTCACCTCTGAGGTCACTCCCAAACATGAGTTGTCTGCTTATTAAGTAAAGGCACTAGCAAATGGCATATTACAACAAAGGTCAGAACTTCACACATAAAGTCAAGCCCCAATATCCCCTCAGTTTCCTGTGGGTTTTGCAGTCTTTTCTGTTGGAAGGTTGTTATGTGTCAAGTGAGGTATAAGAACAACTTTAATGTTCTCAGCAAAGTTCATAATAAAAGCTGTTTATACACCAGATAATCCAAAAGGGAGGAAGGGAGAAGGGGAGGGAGGAGAGGAAAGAGAGGGAGGGTGGGAAGGGAAAGAAAATATCTATGTTTTCCTCCTCCTTTATCCTCACTGTAAATTTTCAGCAACTCGTTTGCAAACTCCTGCAGTTTTTCTTATACCAAGTCAACAGCTTTCTTCATACTCAGGAACTGCCTTCTTAAAATATCATAGAGGGCTTGAACTCAACAAATTAGTTTTATGTAAAGTCTCTCGGGTGTGCAGAGTCGGAGGAAGAGGAGAACTCAAAGCCAAAATGATTGAAGACATTAGGAAACGGTAGGAAAGAATGGGGCCCAGGCTGTGGTGTTGTACAACCTGATAAAAAGAGAGCATCACAGACAACAGACATCATCTCTGTTGACCTGGTGTCTCAATCTGTATCTTCTCTCCAGGACCAGCTAGAAGTGTGGACTGTACTGCACTGACTGTCCTGACTACACCCATAATAAACATTCTAAGCTGTCTTCTAAAATGAAATGATCTGGCACGGAGCCTAAGTTCCCATCCTCTAAGCTCTGAAAGACTACTCCTTTGACCATTTATTGCCACCTCTGAAATACTCTGAATTTTTTTTTCTCCTCTCAAAAAAAGCCAAACAGAAGACCTTTCTAAAATGTATTAAATCTGACTTGGAAGAGCCCAAGCGAAGACAGTGCCACCTCTTTGCCCAGTGAGTTACTTTAATGTTTGGCTAACCTCATTGCTAGAAAATTACAAGATTACTTTTAACCTCCAAAAGTAATCTATTCCAGATGGTATTTCCTTTTTAGCTCTATCACGACAACTTTTTACATGCATGAACACCCTTACGTGATGATCCTAAGAACTTGTCGTTGATTAACCCACAGCGACCGACTGTCACATCTGGTTATGTGAACAACAGAGTGAAGTACAAAGAGAAACCCTTACCCCAGTATTATCACCTCAGTTCTGTGCACTAAGTTAGGTAGGGATTACCCAGGTGGGAAGCTGCTTCTGGATCTCTAGTAAAACAGAGTTGTTCACCTCCTTAAAATTCCCATTGTGAAAGTATGTTTTTTCCTGCCACTGGGTCATTTCTGTGACTTTCTTCAAGTGCCTTTTGTCATTTGCAGCACCCTATTATGAAGAGCATGCCCAGGGGCAGCACTTTTCAATCATGAAGTAATCATGGCAAACATGGAAGGAGGCTCTATGGCAGACCACAGGGTAGTGTTCCTCTACTCCTAGACCTGGAACTACACCAGTGATGAGGCACAGGGACTCAGACCCTGCTGACCAAAAATCAAGAGCAGAGTTACCCTCTCAAACAGAAGAGGGGAATCTGTTAACTCGTTGTGCACCTTTGGCTTAAAGCACACTAAGCTAAATCAAAAGAAACAAAATGCAGCTAGCAAGACTTCACTATTGCTGTTTGGTTTGGGGTTTTTTTTTTTTCCCCTTCCAAAGCTGAAAAGTGTCCTTGCATTATATGTGTTTTACCCTCCTCTATTCCCTTCTAAAGGAATAAGCTGCAGATGAGCTTCAGACTCTGATCCTCTGAGCTGTGCTGCAATCTGCCTCTCTTAACGAGCAGCCTTTTGATTCTTCTAAACACACCACAGCTTGGCCCCTGTTTTCCTTGACACTTTGCCAAGTCTATTACACATGTCTGAGCAGCCAGGGAAAAGGACGAATTATGATTTCCATTTGGCTTCTACTACTGCTTAGTCTAATTTTCACCGGCTTTGAAATACAGCAATTGCTTTTCTTTTGTTTTATTTTTTCCTTGTCATTTTGACAGTTTCCTTTTTCTCTCAGAAAAAAAACCCCAGAACAATAAAACTTTGCTAAAATGAAATCCCCTTCTCCTACACTGCTTTTTCATAAATTAATGACTTATTTGTTGCAGAACAAGATTTCATTATCTGAAGAGGGTTGTTTTTTTTTTTTTCAGGAAGAATTGTGCTAATGAGGTCATATGTAATCAGAACATATGGAATTGCTTTACTATTACCTCCATTCCAACAGCTTTGGAAGGAGGGTGACAGCAGGGTATGTGTGCATGTAAAGGAGGGTGGTAGCCATGGCTAGTAAAGGATTCCTGTACCACCTGAGTAGGAAAGCACGTACCTCTGAAGCAAAAAGCATTTGCTTTTCTGAAGAGTCTATGCAGGCTGGAGGAATAAGCCAATGGGAACCACTTGAAATTCCGTAAGAACAAATGCAGTCTTTCATCCAGCAAGATTGCAGCAGTACAGTCTAGGGACTGACTAGTTGGGGACCAACTCAGCATGTGCTTGGAGGGGAACATTGCTGGACACAAGCAATTCAGGAAGCTCCTGGAATTGCTAGGGATAATTTATTCATATATGTATTGGACAAGCCAACGGAAAAGATGCTCTGCTTTGTCTGCTGCTCAAGGGTAGAGCACAATGGATCAGGAAAATTAAAGCAGTTTTATGATGAAAGCTGCAGTGACTATAAGGTGGTAGGATGCAAGCTCCCAAGTGATGTGAAAGCAAGCAGTAACGTTAGCGCCCTGCTAACGAAATTGGGACAAACAATCCAGGAAGAATACAGAAGAGCAGCATGCAGAGAGGATGAAGACTTGAAAAGGTCCACCAGTTCTTCATACTAAAAGGGAACTCAAAGGACCTTTTTCCTTATGAGAATCTTCGCTCTATACTTGATTTTACCTTCCTCTGCAGCCACTGGATGTTCAAAGGAAGGGGACACACACACACTTGGCTTCTTACTATGGATTCCACTCGAGTAGAGATGTTTTCAGAATGAGAGAGGATGAACTGCTGGATCCTAACATCATTATGTCCCTTGTCAAAATGTCACGGGATATTCAAGTTCTGAGAAGACCCTAGGATGACAGAAGTCAAGCTTGCTGATTCTTTTCTATTCCCACCAGCAAACAGAACCCCTGGGAATTCTTTTTGCAAGGATTGTGTTCTGATCTAACTGCTGTCAGACTCTGACAGGCTAGCAGCTGGTTACAAGTTATTCCTCTAAGAAACTATGGCCACTTCTGCTTGAGCAAAGAGTTTGGTACAGTAGAGCTGGATTAGCAGATGGATGTAGCTAGCACTGAGACTCTCTTCTCAGCAGCTCTGTTCCCACAATGGTGACAGGAAGCTTTTCTCTAAAAAAAACCCCAACCAAACAAAAAATCAAAACAAAACAAAACAAAAAACAAACAAACAAAAACAACACCCCCCCAAAACAACAAAAAAAACCAAAACAAAGATAAGAAAACCAACAAACAGACCAAATCCTGCAACTTGTCCAATTCAACCCACCCTATCCAAGTACAAAAAAAACTAAGTCTTTTTCTGCCTTGCAGGGAGCACTATTTCAGGACTAAAGATTTTTTCCTGAAACAAAACAAAACAAAGGGTATATTTGATGCTCCATTTTCTTCTGCCTTTTTCTCCCTCTTTGTTAAAAAAAGCAAAATCAGATCAACACAGCTGCCCTTCCCGGATACCATAGACATACCCTGCCAAGATAAGCAATCCTTCTTGTATCTGAGCAAATATCATTTAACTCCCCACAATCCAAACAGTAAAATCAAGGTTGGAGCTCTAAATAAGGACTTGAAATCCTTTCTGACCCATAAGAGATGTAATTTCTTGACTGTTCGGGTTCCCAGTGTCTAAGTCATTGAGGGGTAGAAGATGTCAGCCTGAACTGAGTCTTCAATACCTCTCTACACAGCAAGCTGAGGACTTAGATTGCAGTTTCTTCCAGCAGCAATCTAGCTGCAGTAACTGACAGTCTTCTGGTAACTGATTATTCAGAGAATGTCTCTCACAGTCTTATCCATTTGGATTAAAGTCCAAATACCATAGCTCATGTCCACATCTAGGGATATTCACTTTCCTCACAAAGCCCCCTTTGCAACATAGAATGAATTTATCAGCAAGCACAAATGAGCTATTCATGCAGAAAATGCTGGGGACAACAGGCTCAGCAAGGCCTAGGAAAGGTATCTTGTCAAGGTTGGTAATTCAGGAAAAAACTATAAAGCGAGGATGAGCTGCCTGCAGCAGGGGAGATTAGAGCTGTCCGGAGGAAGCTTCTTTTCAGGCCTCTGATGCTGAAAACCTTAGGCAAAAGAAGGTTTCAGACATGGCATTAGATTTTAACCACAGCAGATTTGTTTCTTGGTTTGGATGTGGCCCCGCAGACTGTTTATTTCTATTTATTGCGAGCTGTGTACTGTGTAGACCTGTTTGTTAGCTCTGTTACTTAGCTGTGTTAGGTCACAAATGCACGTGCTTGCACATTATCACCAGTGCTGTCGGTTCAGGATACGTGTTGGCATGGTTGTGTGCCAGCCAGCACTGTAAGGTAAAACCAGATGATGTTTCAGGGGATGGCTCAAGCTGCAGGATTTTCCTGATAGACTATTCAAAGCAATACAGCTTCAGTTTGTTCCCTCTGGTCTGCAGCTGTAATCCCTGCCAATGGATTTAACTCCAGTCGCCACCATTCCTGGGGCTTGGCCAGCCAGGCAGTCTTTTACCCAGCAAATCGTACTCCTACCCAAGCCACAAACAGCCAGTTTCTCCTGGAGATTACTGTGGGAAACAGTGTCAAAGCCTAGGCAGTCAACATCCACAGCCTTTCCTTAATCCACTGAGTGGTTTCCCTTACTCTAGAAGGTGATCAAGTTAGCCAGGCAGAACCTGCCTTCTGTAAAGCCATGCTGACTGGGCTTGCTCACCTGCTTGTCCTGTAGGTGCCATGGGACGCACTCCGGGTGATCTGCTCCAAAACCTTCCCCAGCACTGACGTCAGGCTGACAAGCCTGTGGGGACCGGGGTACCTGGAGAACAGCTGGTCTTTTTATGAAACTGAGGCAAAGGCAGCATTAAGCACCTCTGTCTTTGTCACTATGTTCCCCCCCACTCCAATAAAGGGTGGAGATTCTCCTCCTTTTGTTGCTAGTGCATTTGTAGAAACATTTTTTTAATCCCTTTTACTGCAACTTCCTTATGGAGCTGGTTTTGATGCTGGACATGGACTGAGTTAACCTCGGCAACACTGCTGAGCTGGATGGACCATTGTCCTCATTTTTGTCTGCTTCTGCTTGCAGCCTCACACACATTATGCCAGAGCACCTGGGAGGGTGGGGTAGTCACAGAGAAGATGTGCCTGCTGCACCGGGCAGGAACCTGTTGCCATTCTCCCCTATCCCTTAAGTTACAGCATATACTGTATACATGGGTGTATTGTATACATGCAGTGTAGTCGATGAATAAGACAGGACTGTGGTCCTGGTCTCCATGTACACAGTAATGGCACAGAGACTGAGGCTGTCACCAGCAAAGCTTGGTGGCATCTGCTGATTTGATCATATACTGTGTGCTGGGCCAAGGGTGTTGTGTTCTAGATGCAGGAGGCCCAGGAGCAAGGTACTGAGCTAATATCTGCTCCAGTTGATGAGCAGGCATGCAGCTAGCTCAGTATGGAGAAGCTAACTCTACATGGAACAGATACACATCTGTACACACAAGCTGGGACATGATTCCTGCATTCTGACAGAGATGGCACGATAGCCCCTGCAGGTACTTAGCCCCAGGTGCTTCAGTGGCAGCAGGTTGGGTGGCTCAGCAATGGAGAGCTAGATTCAACCCTCAGTGTGATGCTATCACTTCCAGCAAACCCCTGGTATAGAGGAGTGAGTCAGCTCAGGCAACAAAGGAATTAATCCATGGCAGCCAGAGTCCCTCCTACCATCAGCCCATTTAGTGTTGCCTAATTAGAGCTGCAACCGAGTACAGAAATCCAATAGACAGTGTTTGCCCTGCTTGGCTCTGCACTTCGGCGAGTGCCTCTCTCGCTGTAAGGCATCACTTACCTTACCTCACAGTCTGCATGGCTTTCCCCACTGTTTAGCCAGAGTACCCCGTGCTCCCTTTGTCTGGTCTAAAGAGTATCTGTTACCCAAGAAACATCCTCAGACCTGCTTTGTGGATCAGTGAATACACACCTCTGCTTTTCTTCCAGACAGACTTACGCAGCAACACCATCTCTGAAGGATTCTCCCACCCTTCACATCTTCTTGTAGCTCTTGCTATACCCAGAACAGCCACCTGAGTGCCAGCCACAGTCGGAGGGCCTTTAGATAACAGCATGGAAAAAAAAAATCCCTCAGAAGAAGAGAAAGCAAGATGTGAAGCAGAGAACGGACTCGGAACTGTTTTCCCAAAGTGTAACAAAATACAGTGGGTTACCAGCTCCTTTTCATGGCAGTGGGGGGAGCCACAGCAGGCCAGCTGATGATTTCTGTCCCTGGCAGAGCAGTCAATACCGTGCTCCTACATCAGGCTCCTCTTCCATTCACCTGTCTTCTCATGAGCAGCCTGTGCCTCACCACTGTAAATGGGTCTGGATCACACTGCCAACAGCACGCTGCAGTCTACCCAGCAGAGTGCCTGCTTTCAAAGCTGTTCAGAGGATAGCTAAGCCAGCATCTCACATTCTAAAGCAACACCTTTCTGGTGTGGGGTTTTTTTCCAAGCAGCTGCAAAAAGTGGAGGCATTTTTCACAAGTTTCCTGTCTCCTTTGTAAATACAGGAGTGTGCACAGCAATGATGAAGAGAACATGAAGAAAATAGGTGCAGAGATATTCAGTACCAGCATAAGGGAGGGCTATGTGTTAAATCCAAACCCCTGTGCGTTAACACTTGACTTAAAACTCATGAAAATGAAGTTTAAGAGCTAGGATTTCTTTATGGACTCATGGAGATAGTCCAAAAGCTGATGTTCAGAAGATGAAAGATTTAAGGTCAGGTTCTGGAAGATGGAAGCTGGACTGTGGCATGGAGTCAGAGGTTCCCTGCAGTGCTCAGAGGTGTTAGTTAAGTTACCCTAAATGCCAAACCACTGTCTAATTAATAATGTTAATAGAACTGTGGAATAACTTACATTTGAAGAGACTTCTGGAGGTCATCTGGTTCAATCCTCACTTAAACATTGGTCAAACTCTGATCAGGTTGCTCGAGGCCCTGCCCGGGCTAGTTCAAAGTACCTCAAACAGGGGGTGAGAAAGGAAAGGCGGATCCATGCTGGGGGATATGAATTAGCATTCAGCAACTGTGTCTGGGAGAACAGGGGAAGGAATAGAGGGTATGAGCAAGGCAAAAAAACCCAGAACATGCTTTTGATAAAATAATTGCTTGATAGATGTGAGGGGTGGGATCAATTTTGTTTGCTCAATGGGGATGTAGCTTTTTGAAATCTGGGAAAACACTTTTGTGGCAAATAGCAATCATTTAGCACAAACAAAGCCTCAGGTTAGCACACAACCTTCTCTTCTGTCATCTCTTCCTAATACTGTTGTTTAACAGAAAGAAGAAAAAATAGATCCTCTCATACAAGAATAGGTTTGGAGTTATTTCTGTTTGTTGTCTGTTTGAGTGTTTTCATCTGTCAGGGCTATGGGAGGTTGGTGGAAGGCATTGTTTTCAAATATTTTCTCCCAGAAAAAGTCTAAACTTAAGAGCAGAAAACAGTGTTACACCACAAGTGACTTCATTAAGGTCCTCCAGTGTTGTTCTTCAGGACGTCAGTGCTCATCTCATAGCTGATGGCAGCACTGAGGATTCGAGTTCTTTAGTGATGAGCCCTTGCAAGAAGCATTAGATAGGATACTAAATATATTAAGATTAACATAAAATCTCAAATACCAGGCACTACCAGAGAAATGGTGGAGGATCTCCGACCACGAGCAGCGAGACAGCGGCATCGGCACCAGTAAACCCAGTGCTGAGGCGCTATGGGTTTTCTCTTCCTTTGTTTTGAAGTTTTTGAGGTGGACAGGGGGTTCCCTGAGCCAGGGAAGCTCGAGGAAAGAAGGAGAGACTACGCTCCAGGCTTGGGGAGCAGTGGCTGGAGAGCTGCCTGGTGGAAAGGGACCTGGGGGTGCTGGTGGACACCCGGCTCGATGATCCTAGAGGTCCTTTCCAACCCTTATGATTCTATGATCTATCCAAAAGTGTTCCAAAACAGTCGTTTAAGTTGTTCATCCAGCAGGTAACTACTTTTTCAAGGGGCATCATTCTGAATTAAGACTGCCCTACACTTTAGCTCATTTATAGGCCAGTGAGAGGTGCGAGCGTTTTTGGAGTGTGATGTGAGGACTCAGTATGGCTTCTGCAGCTGCAGAACAGAGAGCATTAAAAAAAAGGGTTGAAGTCAGAGAAGGAAAGGGGGCTTTGCTTTGCAAGTGCTCTTAGGAGCTGGCTGAGTCACAGAGCTCAGAGGGTCATGATCAATGGTGCAAGGTCGAGCTGGAGGCCTGTAACCAGCACTGTTCCCCAGGGGACAGTACTGGGTCTGGTCTTGTTCAACATATTCATCAGTGACTTAGGTGAGGGGACAGAGCATATCCTCAGCAAGTTTGCTGATGTTACAAGACTGGGAGGTGTGACTGACACACCAGAAGGCTGTCCTGCCATCCAGAGTGACCTGGATAGGCTGGAGCGCTGAGCAGAGAGTAACTTGATGAGGTTCAGCAAGGGCAAACATAAAGTCCTGCACCTGGAACCCCATGGGTCGATACAGATTAGGGGTAGACCTGCTGGAAAGCAGCCCTCAGAAGAAGGATCTTGGAGTCCTGGTGGACAGTAAGTTGGCCATGAGTCAGTAACGTGCCCTTGTGGCCAAGAATGCCAGTGGTATCCGGAGGTGCATTAAGAAGAGTGTGGCCAGTAGGTCAAGGGAGCTCATCTTCCCCCTCCTGTCTGCCCTGGTGTGGCCAGCCCTGGAATACTGTATCCAGTTGAGATACTTGAGAGAGTCCAGTGCAGGGGAAAAAGACTGGGGGTCAGGAGCATCTCTCTTATGAGGAAAGGTTGAGAGAGCTGGGTCTAATGAGCTTGGAGAAGAGAAGATTGAGAGGTGGACTTATCAATGTCTGTAAATATCTAAAGGGTGAGTGCCAGGAGGATGCAGCCAGACTCTTCAGTGGTGTCCAGTGACAGGACGAGGGGCAACAGACACAAGCTGGAACACAGGGAGTTTCATCTAAATATGAGGGAAAACTTCTTCCCTGTGAGGGTGACAGAGCCTGGAACAGGCTGCCCAGGGAGGCTGTGGGGTCTCCTCTGGAGACTTTCAAGATCTGCCTGGATGCAGTCCTGTGTCATGTGCTCTAAGCAGTTCTGTGTTAGTGGGGGGGTTGAACTGGATGATCTCCAGAGGTCTCGTCCATCCCCAACAATTCTGTGAGTTTGTGATTATCAACAGAAATATCAGTTCAAATCGTCCAGCTTTCAATACAGGAACAGGCTTACATTTTCACCGTAACTTGTCTCGCAGTATACACACCTCTCCCATCCCCTGCTATAGGTGATCACAATTCAAACTTCAGCATAATCACAGGAATAACTCTAAAACATTGACCTTTTTTTCCTCATGGGATGTAGAAGTCGAAAGGATTGCGAGTTTATACTTAGCAATAGCTTCTCCACCCTCCTGGTAAGTCATTCATCTCCAGTCCACTCCTCCAGCAAGCATGTTAACTACAGAGATGATCCATGTATGCCACTGTGTTCGTTTGCTACGTGCCTTGTAAGACATTTGTCTCTGCCTGCTGACAACAGGTCTTCCAGCATTTCGAGGAGTAGACACCAGGAAAACAGAGGGCAGAAGCTAAGACTTTGTGGCCATTCGATTCAACACTTGGCAACTTCAGAAACATAGCCCACACATCACGAAAGTGATCCTTAACAAAACGAGACCAAAACCCTGGAGTTACAAGTTCCAAACATTTGCTTAATTCAAATCTGCAACTACATCCACTCTACTGCTACATTCTGCCTGCATGGTTTTCTCCCAGAGAAAATGTCAGGAGTAACTACTAGGTTTTGAAAACTGCCTTCCATGTTTTCTTTCCACCCTAAGACATTTGGGTGCTGGTTCATATTTCTGAGAGTAATTACTTGCATACCTTTCAAGAGGCAAGGGCTACAGAGAAGAAACAGGTTTAAGAAGGCGGCATAATGGTACAAAAGGTTATTTGGCCCACCTTGGAATTAAAAATTAAATTTTCCCTTATAGCATGCAGTGAAGGCACTGTTTTCTTATGCCAGCTGCACAACCTGAGGGATTGTATAGCTTTATCCAGACCTTATTCATGCTCAATGGTTATGGTGGATTTGTTGTTTCAATTATGCATGCTCTGAGAGGAGAAAGTTGAATTCATAATGAACTTCCAATGCCATCAAGGAGAAAATCAACTTCATGTGCTGAAGTAATGTACAGAGTATTTTTGCCCGATGCCTACCTACAAAGCTGTTTCTAAAGACAGCAGGAGGGAAATAAGCCTCATATGTATAGAAAAACAACAGCACATTTACTGCAGCTCTAATACCCATCCATTGTTGCAAAATTGCCTCTATAAAACACACTCCTCCACCTCACTGAATAGGCAGCTCAGCCTTCCCTCCCTTCTCACTGGGTAACCTAACCAACATCCCGACTTCTTCAGCTCTTGTCAGTTAATCATGATAATCCAGTAGCTTCAGAATGCACTGCAGAGATACACATCTCTTCCAGAATGTGGTATTCTGATGTATCTAGCAGAGAAATTAATCTGAGCCTGCAAATAGGACTGAAAGAATTTAAATAATGGAAAGGTGTCATTAGCTGGTTAGAGTCCCTCATCTTAAAGCCCCACTTTCCCTCTGGTATAGTTCCCCCTACTCCTCTTCCTCACCTACAACCGTGAGCATAATCCTAGTTACTCCACTGCAGTAGAACTGACTGGGTGACAGACAAGCCAAAAGCAACCGTATCACCTCAAAGTCAAATTTGAGATTATTTCACTTTCCAGACAAAAATCCTTTTCCACAACTGAGGTTATTGACAGCACACGTGATCTACCAAAAGAAATGAACGTAGATCCCAGAATAAGCTCAAGCTTTGCAGCCACATCTCTTCTAATAGCCACATTTAAGGTGTAAGCTTGAAAACACTGTCACATGTTCAAAATATGTGCCACATTTGTCCTAGAGTTTGTTTATTGAGGGGGGAAGGATGAGGTGAAAAAGAACTTATCAAAATGCTTTCTACTCATTAAAACACCTCCCATACTGTTACTCCTGCAGCAAGACTGAGTGTTTTCCTTCTTTTTACCTAGTGAAAGCAAACTTCTTCTTTTTCTCTGCAAGATTTATCAGCCAGAAATGCGACAGTTTTGCAAGGAACTTTTGACTGACGTTATGCTGCTGTCAGATGAAAGTAATAGCAACACCTTAGAGAAGAGAAGTGCCAAAATAATGTGCGCTAATTACTTGGCTTTAATTCTCACTGTATACTCCTCAGTTTGATAAGCACCCCCTTATCTCCCTATCTTACAGAAGAAGGAACAGCAGAACAAAAGAGATGAAACCTCCTGAACCAAAGTCATAATAAATTTGAAATAGAGCTTGATTTTGAACCCAGGACTCAAGATATGATCACCAGACTTCTCCATACGTGATTCCCCTAGGGGAATGAATACAAAAATAAAATAACTAAATAAACAAAAACAACAAAAATCCCCAAACCAAACAAAAAAACTAACAAAACCAAAACAACTCACTTGGTCACTCTGAAATCCAGCTAAAAGGCTTCCTGGTGCCACAAGGGGAGGACTGAATAGCAGCATCTCCATAAAGCCTTCTGCTTTCCCACTCTAAACTTTAATTCTCAGCTTGGTCAGTCTGGTGGCAGGCAAAAGACCATTTCTCTTTAGCAATTGCTCAGTGGCCTGCACAAAACAAATTGGTTGTTATCTTGATGTTACACAGAATGGAAATTGAGCAAGATAAGCATTACAGCTGTGAGAATAACTTCGTGTGATTTATATACTCAGCGAGTCAAAGCGCTTTTCTCATTGCAAGAAAGTCAAGGTTTGCACTAAAGAGGGATCAGCTGGAATGGAGTACACTCCATTCTTTCTCAAATGCAGATCTGTTTGTTTAGCTGTGTGGAGATTCAGGCCTATACAATGCAGTATAAACACAAGCAAAGGAAGTTTCTTCCATCTTTGCCAATGAACTTGATAGCCACTTCAGAGGGGAGCAGCCAGCTTGTATTAATTTCAGTAGAGCCTGGAATTAGGCATCCAACAAGAATTATTCTGATGATGCTGATATTCAGTATTTCGTGACTGATCAAAGGTGCCAAAAGGATAAAGGGAGTCTCCCTCTGAAGATCTGTGCTGAGGTTTGTCCCATAATATTAAAGCATCAAGATTAAAGTGACAGGTGTTTACTTTTTACCTAGAAGTTCTGTAAAACGCCTTGAAATATTTGTGCTTCCTTCCAGTAACTTGGAGCTGAGATAAGCTTTCAAGTCTTGAAATTGAATTTCCATCCTCTGGAGGACTTTAGACCACCATCCATTTTCCACACAGTGAAGAGAGAGTGCCTGTGTCAATCCTTTTTTAACAGCTGTGATTAGTTGTGTTTCTTGACTCAACAAATATAACTCTTCATTTGGAAGGAAGGAACAAGAAAGAGTAAAGAAAATGTGCTAAGAACCTTTAAGCCTTTCATGGGCCACATGAACCTTACCTCACCATGGCTTTTAGTTTCCCAGTAACTTAATTTTCTATAGGTAGAGTGAAGATGCTCCATGCTTTTGCACCCTGCATCCCAAAGGAGAAACGACATGCTTCAGAAGTGCCAACCTTCCCTTTTCTTTTTTTTCTGCCTCCCCTTGGACTCTGTTCAGTAAATCTTGCATGCTGTTACAACGTCCACGGCCTTTCCCTCATCTAGTAAGCGCATCACCTCGTCCTAGAAGGCGATCAGGTTAGTCAAGTAGGACCTGACTTTCATATACCCGTGCTGACTGGGCCTGATCACCTGGTTGTCCTGTAAATGCTGTGTGATAGTGCTCAGGTTGATCAGTGGCACTCAAGAGGTGCATCTGTGCTACAGAAAGCCTAAGGATAGGATCAAAAGTAGACTTGTAAATGAACAAGTAACAAGAAATCTCTTCCCCTTCAACAAAAGGACACATCCTGACTGTCACTGGACTTTTATGCTAAATTATCTGTGATGAGAGACCCGTAAAGTGTCACCCACTTGACATAATGTAGACATCTCACCATCGTGAGACTATTTTCTACCACCTTTGGAAAGTGTTGCCAACCAGCAAACACACAATGGCTATGGGGAATGAAAATTCAATCAGCCTCCTCTTAGTTTAGGGGGACACAGTAAAGTAGACAGTCTTCTAACATAGCAAGGAAAACTTGAAGCCAGATTCACTGGAAGGATGAAGTGCAAAGAGAAGCAGAGGCACAGGTAAATGCCTCTAAGGGGGTGCTCCAGGGCCTGTATGATTGAGGGAGAAGGATCTCTTTCAAGAGAAATGAGGGTGACTGGGGGACAACTGAAGTGTCTATGCACGAATGAACACAACGTGGAACAAAGGCTCAGTTTGCATTTGAAAAATATGCCATACACCTCTTCCATACCCCAAATGGTCTTATTTTTCCATGGACTTCCTGTTCCGTGTGGGTCTTTGCTGAGGGAAGAATATTTGTTTGAACATCTTTTTGCAGATATGAATAGCAACTGTTTCAGTTATGAGATGAGAGTGTGTAGACAAACACTGGGGGTGGGCAGGCAAGAAGCATACTTGCTATTTGCATCTAGTTGCGTGCTCTGTGCGAGTTACCCTGCCGAAAGTCTCTTTGAACTGAGTAACTAGGTACACATGCATTCTGCCTCCATACAAGAGCTCCCGTGGAGCAACTGGGAAACTAAATTTCTTATAAAAGCTTCAGGCTTCTGCTTTAGGAAGAAACATTGGTTGTATAGAAATACATAACTCTGGGCTACGTGACTCATGCCTGTAAAAATACAGAGTTGAAATGCAGATGAAGAGAAATTTAATGCAAACTAGAGTAGAATTACTTGCTCTGATGAGCCCTCATGTTAAAAGTGGCAATACAGCTCAAACCCTCCTAGCCTTCTGGCTTTGCCAGTGTTTAAGCAATTGCTTTATATGAATATATGATATACCAAAAGGTAATAGCTTAAAAAAGTAGCATTATTCCACTTCATTCCTGGCTATCAAACTCGGTTTGGAGCCTGAAATTTCCAAACTGCAGTTGTTGTGGCATCACCGCTGGCAGCGATGACTACAGCAACTCCTAGCTGGCCATGCATATCTATGGAAAAGTGTTAGGAAAATTATTCAGACAACATCTGTGTCCTACTTTGAAGTAGCTTGCATACAGCTCACACACATCTGTTTAGGAACCTCATCTAAAAGGCATTTCCATCTTTTTTCTGATTATTAGAGAAAGAAAAAAGATCTTCTTGGATGCCGCCTTCTCTCAGTGTTCTTGTAGCTCCCTCTGTATTTCCCTTAATACTGAAATAAAATATGAAAGGCAATCACCAGTGCTTTTGATTGACTCAAAGACGACCTGCAGAATGTTTTACTTTTTTTTGTCTCTTCAACTGACATGTTCTGAACTGTTAAAAATAATGGAGCTCTTTGAACTGTGTTTGAGGTCAAAGAAATACAGGAGAAAAAAAAAATAAATATCAAAATCTTCGCTTGCACCACATTGGTGAGGTCAAATCAACAGACACTAATGCCTGCACAGACAACTTTTTATTGGGATTTGAGAATTTGTGTGGAAGAGAAAGCTTCCCGTTAGCTTAAAGACACAAGGGCACGTTTCACATCAGTATTCACTGCTCGTGTGCCCGTCTGTGGAGCTTTGGAACAAAGCAGGTGCGTTCGTGACAATCCCAGTTTACTAATGCATTTCACTGGAAAACCAGAGACATCAGAAATCCAATGGGCAATTCTACAGTAAGATGTTTCTTTAGATTGCAGACAGCTATAATTTCTGCCTTGGATGGCTACTGCACTTGCCTTGCAGTCTGTCCACCTTGCAGAACGGAGCTCCAGCCACACGTACGGCTTAGGACTAAAGCACCCTAGTGACTGTGGCAGGAGAAACACACTCACTGCTGAACGCAGTATCACCTCATCCAGCTGGAGTCATCCTGAAGCACTGACTTTGATAAAAAATGTAAGAGTCCAGGAACATCAATTGCCTCTTAACATTTAGCTTGACTGTGGCACTGATATGGCCATCTTTCAGTCTGATTGCTGAAAACAATAAGTGGAATTAAGCTAGTTGTAGCAATCAGACACAGATTGAGATAGTAGGATTACAGTTTTCTAACTTTCTTCTCAGTAAAAAACCCTCTGTTCTATCTCCTGACAATTCCTGCAATGGGTTCTGTATTATGAAGAATGAAAAACCTGCAGCTATAAGGGGAAAAATGAATTAAATGCAAAAGAAATTGATTATAACATGGAAGCAAATTCAAGAGCTGCTGCACAATGTGTATTATTCATTTTCATATTTAATTCATTAAACTTAACCTTCTTTAAATTTAAATAAACCTTACACTATATATTTGGCCCACTGGCCCAGGGCATTGCAGGTATTCCATATGTGCCTGAAAACTTAAATACACTTTCTTGCTCCATACGTGCACGGGCCCTTGAAAAGTCACACGCAATTGCATACACACGGAGGCATAAAATATGCATATTTTCATGCATTTTGGAGAAAGTGATGAAAAAGTACTGTCCCTTTATTACTTTTAATATTACTTTTGTCATTCTATTTCTCCTTCCTTTCCCAGATTTTCTTTGCTACTACCATCTGCTGTATCTCCTCTGTTTTTCCCCACAAACCTTCTCTCCCTTGCATTTTTCTATACTTAATATATATTGCAAATTTTCCAGGGCCTAGAGAGTAATATCCCCTCCAGAAAAATAACCACTCAACCCCACACTCCTTTAATGATTTTTCCTCCTTGACTTTTTTGCTCTTCTTTCATAAATCCTTTCCTGAAATTTTCCCCTTGCCTCTTCCTCATCACAATTGCCCTTGATTCTTTTTTTCAGCAGTGAGCTTAAATCTCTTAAGTTTCTAGCAGTGCACTTAAAAAAAAAAGAGCTGCTATCATTACCTTAGTATATAAGGTGTCTGTGCTAAAAATAGCATCACTTGATTAAAGAAAAGATAACTGAGATGCTCATCCATAGGATTAGTGTCTCAAGAGTAGGCAGGATCAACATAAGATAGATAATAATCCATCCCTGAGTTTCAGTATTACTGTTGCAGAAAATGTGATGAAGTGAGAGTATATTATGCCCCTTGTGACAGTACAATCAAAAAGAAGAAAGATCTATGATGGGAATGGTCATCTTGGAAGGCAGTGTGAACACGTTGTACTTTTTCCCTGGATTGAAAGAGATATGTTGTCTCAAATTAGAATTTAGAAGGCTTTTTAGGAAGATGGACACCCGTGCAGATTCACTTCTTCCTACCTCTAATATACTGCCTGCCCTGGGCAAGGCAAATCCCCAGCGACACAGTGGAAAGCTGGGAAGATGCTGACCAGTCTTGCTGCCAGGTTCAAATTCAAGATGTGGTTCAGCATTTCCTGGAGGATTTCTTACAGCCTTTTTTCTGTGGTGTGTTGTCAAAAGGGCTTTCCCCCCACAGCAGGCCATACAATCCAGGTCTTTTCTCCTCATCTGCAAAACTACAGCACAGCTTTCTCCTCCTCCCTTTCAGAAGCAGTTCAACAACACTTATTGCAACTGCGCTCCCTGTAACAGTGGAAAACAGAAGTCAGAAGGTCTCCCAGTTTTAAAGTGAGTGATGCATGAGCAGATGGCTGTCTCCTGAACTGCAGCCCGAGGAGCTAACAGAATAGAAATGAACCGCTGCCTGCTTCGGGGAGTTTTCTGTTTCTTGTAACAGTCATCACCACAAAGATGCACGCCAGTCCACATGGATGAGGATAATCTACTTTTTCCACAGAAGACCTTGTTAGCAGGGGATGAGAATGAGCTTGGACCTGCAGATATGGAACATCCCTTCATTCCCCCTCCCAAACTGTTCTACCTCTGAAACTGTTAGGAAAGAGACTGTTGTGTGGGCAAGTCAGCCTTTTCAAGATAGGCCTAACAGCAGGCACTGCGGATTGACAGGTTCAGCTTCATACAGTTCCCACCACACTGCATGCAAACTGACCGGCTTTCCCCACTGCTGTTGGTGAAGAAGCTCAGTGAAGTCTGCTCCTGGACTGGACTGAGGCTGAAGACCCTCTGGCTGTGCAGCAGGCACACCTTGGTTGTTGTTTTTTTTTTTTTAATTTTGATTCATTGCAACTCCACAGAAGACTAAACTGCAGGACCAAGGTGAGGAAGGAAGAGGAAAAAGTCATTAACACCCCTTGAAAGAATAGCTTTGGAAGCAGGAAGTGAGAGGACAAAACATTTTCATCGCTTAACATGCCATGTAGAAGATCACAAGGGGTTTTAAGGAAAACTGCCAGACACAGAGTACCTCGTCCTGGCTTCCTCAATGGCATCAGTTCAGCAGAGCAGGCCCCCGCAGTATCCAAGACAGGGAAGCACTGCATTAAACAGTGTGCTCTCGTATAGAAAAGAGGAGCAGCTGTTTTTCAATCACAGAAAATACTTCACTGAATAAAGCTTTCAGCTAGCTCTCAGATTCAGTCACCCTCGGAAATAGCCGTGAGCTCAGTTTGGCTAGTACCATACAAATGAGCGCAGCGATCGGTGACCTCTGCCAAGTGTTTTCTGAAGTATTATTATCGCAGCTTCTGACCCTTTAGCACAGACACTTTTGATTGTAGCATCCATTGCAACCCATATAAAAAAAAGAAACCGAAAGCACCACTGTCACAGAAATCAGTGGTCACAAGCATCACAAGAAAGGCCTGGGGACTAGAAATAAGCAGAAGCTTTCTGTAAGTCATGAGCTAGAAGCAACAACTTGTTTTGCTTCCTCTTTGTTTTCTTTGATAGGGAGGGATTATTTCTTATCGTGGCTTTGGAAGATTCCAGACAGGAGGTCTCAAAAGGACAAAGCAGCTCTGCTTTTTTTAGAGAGGTATGGAAGTACAAAAGTCCTCTTCCTCTTCTTTTCAGACAGGCCCCTCTTTAGCAAAACCTCTCTAGGAAGGATAAGGGGAAAACTGTCATTCTGCCAGTACAGAATTTATCACCACCTTTTTTTTTTTCCCCTTCATGTTCATAATTTACAGTGACAAAGCCATGAGCTGCAATTCAAGTTTTGCACTTGGGACATTAGGATCTGTCCCGCAGCACTTCTGAAGCCAGGTTGTGCCTGACCTTCCAGCCTTCCTGCAGTCAAGGAGCTTCCAGGGTCCACTGCAAGCAAGTGTGTTTTCAAAAGTTGCTATGTAACTAGATTTTTATAACCTCTTGTCGAGGCTTAGTGGCTGGGCCAGCCACTAGACAAATGACAGATGCTCTCCACAAACCGTTCTCCCTTCCCAAAGTGGAAGAGAACGGGAATAAGGGAGAGAGACTTACAGATTAGAAAACTAAACCAGCTTTAATGAAAATAATGAAATGGAATCTGTACAAATAGGGTCTGATGGAGCTCAGGAGCTGAATCCCACCCAGACACCTGAACCCATGCCATTTGTTTGCTTCTCTAGCTTATCAGAGGAAAGCTGCTGCAAAATTTTCTCATCTCAGCTATTTCAAGATTGCAGTTATCTAGCCCATAAGCATCTCACCTTGCACTTGACCATAAATGATCTAGCTTGCTTTGTAGTGCACTAACAACGCTGGAAATCACATTTGTTTCCTCATTCATTTTTCTCTTCGGACAAGAGGGCAGGACCACCAGCTTGAAGTCCATATTGTCTCTTCAGAGGACTAGAGAAGCAGAGAAGTGAGAGATTCTAGAATTCACTTTCCATGAAAATCTAGGAGGGTCTCCCCTGCTCTAGCAGAGAATCACCACTGCTCAGACCCTCTCTAGACACAGAGAAAACTCACCCTGATTACCGGCTACACCAGTCTGCTTTTCAGCTACCACTTAACTTTCAGAAGTTGTCTCAACTTCAGAAAAAAACAACTCACAAGCAAACAACGATAACCAAACAAACCCCAAATCCCCAAACAAATAACAAATTCTCCGATAGCTTTTTGTGATCCATAGCCTAGCCTGCAATCCCTCATGCAGCACATCATCCTTCAGCCCATAAAATATGCTCGAGGGCCAGCAGCTGCTTTTACACTTTGTCTTGGTATTACTGATTAGACCTTAAAACTCTAGCTGATTTGGGACTCGAAACACCCATCCTTGCAGGAGACCTCAGCAGGGACTTAACTCTGTCTGCTGAAGCTGCTGCTGGTCTTCTCTTTCTCTTGAAATAACCATCTCTCACTTGTTTGATTTTTTTAATATGTATTTTTTTTTTACTGTGGCTTTGTCTTTAGTATGCTTACAAGTGTCTCTTAATGAGGTGAAACTTGAGCAACACATTATTTTTAAGTGTCTTTTTAAAAGTTTTATGTCTGACTGCATCTATCAGACCATCTGATTAATTTAGTGAAATTAATATAAATAAAGTTAAGCCAAGGGCACTGAACTGGAAATTAAGAGCATTTTTTTCTCAGTTTTGTCCTGATAAATGAAGTTGTACACATTGCTGTTACCTCCGTGCCTCAGTTTCCCCATATATACCCTAGTACTGAGCTTTAAAACTGACTTAGGAAGTGCTCTGATAGCATTAGTGAGGAAACCTACCCTGTAAAAAGCATGGTATTATTGAAACAAAGGGAATTTTTAAAATGGAAATGCCTGTTTAAAGACTTGTAAAGAATTAAAAGATGCTGAAATTCCTTCCATTTGCGTGGATCTTGTTTGCTAGAAGATGAAAGAAAGAAATAAAGGAGTAATCAGGCATATGCAGTAGGTTGGGCTGTGAAAGTGGTGGGGGCCAGGTGCCTGCATTGCTCTTCCAACTGCGTGAGAATTATGAGTAAACTTTGATGTGTATGAGGTTTTCTAAGCAGGGGAAAATGCAGTGAATTTCTTACAGCTGACATGAATTCCCATCAAGCATGTGCTCTACTGCATTCCAAATGCGAATTCCCACAGCATTTATGCACCTAAAAATACACACCGCTGCCTAATGGTGCTCTCAAATGTGCAAATGAGGTGCTTACATCCCACTTAAATCATCTGTCTCTTTAGGTTACAAAAACTTAGCAAGAACCTACCTTTACCTGTACCCAAGACACCTTAGAAAATGAGACATTAAGTGAGTCAGGGGTCTAAACCCCATCAAATCATCAGGAGTACAGGGAGCATATGCAGACCGCGTGAAGTAATGGTCAAAGATGGGTTGAGATGCCTGCTCTAGCATCGTAGTTTGAAGTGGGAGTGGCTCAGAGGCTAGTCCTGGGCTGTTTGCTCTGAAGCCCTAATGTAGCCATTCCTGCTGCTGTCCATTCCGCACATCCAGGGATCTCACAGCTCGGAGTATCTGGGAACTGTCACGGTGAGGGGCAGCAGGTTAAGCTGGAAGCAGGTTGGGTTTGCAGCAGGTTAGACGAGCCAGCTTCACCTGACGTGCTGCCACAGCTCTGAATACCTCTGAAGATGGAGCGTGGGCTTTGTCTACCTGAGCACGTTTCTTGGAACAGAGGAGCCAGCAGTTCCACGGGCAAGTCTCCCGATCCAGCTCTGTATGGAAATGTTCCTGTGGAGTTTCACTGTTGTTATGTCACTTAGAGACTTTTGAAGGCATTATGCAGATGGCACTGAGTCTGCATGGCTTTTCCTCAGCTGCCTTTTCACAGACAGACGTGTCCTTTCCAGCCTCCTGTCCCCCTCCCACCAGCTTTCATTTCCCGTGATCAGTCCTGCTGATTGCTGTGTGGAATTTAGGAACTTGCTAGAAAGAAAAAGCTGGTTTTCCTAAATTCCACTACTGTATGCAGCTGAAATCAGTGTCCATTCAGAGCATGTTTATGAAGGATTTTGTTCTGATTTGCAGCTTGTGTAAGCATGCATCAGCCTCGCAAAATAGGAAAGATTGCTTATTGTTCTACACGCGCGGAGCGAGGCTGCAAGACAACTTCATCCTGTGCAAAAAAAATATATGGGCCCAATTATTTTTCTTTCATTCTGTATTATTATACAGCCTTTGTATTATGCTGATTTTGGAAATAAAAGTAAGCAGTTTCCAGATCCCCTTCAGAAGAGTTAATCTCTATTTCAACCTATTTGTGGTGTTTGTTTATTTCTGACAGTCTTCTCTAGCGGGACAAAGAAAATACGCTTGGCAGTTTCAAGTTTAATTTATAAATGATTATAGAACTTTCCTCTGCAGTCTAACGAGAAATGGTAATTTTCCTGTACGTCTTGGGATCGCCCTGTAGAAGATGGCAATGCACAGTTGCTCTGCAGTGATAGATTTAGTCTGTTGCATGACTGGAGCAACTTGCATAAATAAAATGCTGTATCTTTGATGTAGCCACCGAATCAATGCAAAGGGAGCTTTATGCCAGTTTTGCATCTTCCTGGTTCTTGAGACATTCAGTTGCTGGGAAGATTCCCACTGGAAAGTTAAAACCACACAGGGCTGATCTACTGACAGCAGCTTCCCTTCCTCTCTTTCTGTGGCGTAAGAAATTAAAGTTGTCAGTGGCATGTGTATCAGCTGATTGTTCACAGAAAGGGTTTAGTAAGCAGTGGGATTCTCTGTGGATGCTTAAACTTTACAGAGGCTGAGAGAGTAACGAGATCATCCCAGAAACTGGGAACTTATTCTAAGGAAACACCTTTATGTTGCTGTTAGAATCCCCCCTTGAGACCTACTACTGACCACTTTCAGTGGCAATATAGCCTTTGATCTGACTTGGCATGGATGTTCTTATGAAGAAGGAAAAATTCCTAGAAGAAATTCTAAAACATTTGCAGAAGGAGCTGTAAGCCTTTGTGAGTTCAATGCAGCAGAGCCCAGTGGGAGGGAATATGGCATCGTGTTAATTAATGGGCTGAATTGTCAGGCAACTTTAAGCTCTCAATGGGCTAGTCAACTCCATTAATCAGCTCGGCCCTGCATGGCTCTCTTCTAATACTGCTGTTAGTGCCACATTGTATTAATAATCAAAATTCCAATTAAATGACACTTTGCAACTCTGTCTTACCCACGTGCAAATGAAACCTCAAGTCGCAGTGGTTGTTGTCTCCCCTTTATAGGATTTTGTGGTTCTTGCTCTTTAACACCTGCTTTGGAGTGGATTTCGCTTGCTCAGAATCTCTTTGTAATCCACAACATGCAGTAAGCACTACCCTGCAGTTGTCCTATTGTTTTATTTTCATTATTTTTATCACAAATGTAACATTTTTTAAAAAGCATTTTGATGAGCAACTGAGCCTCTCTGAACATTTGGGGATTTAATTTCCAGGTGTTGTCAGAATCTTTTTTTTTTTTGAAGTACAGGTCCACCATTTTTGGTGCTTTTTGATTCACTTGAAACCTGAAACTGAAAATGATGCTCACTTAAAAATAGCACAGTCAACCTGGTTTGTGAATTGTGCAATCTGCTTTCGGGAGGCAGGGGAAACAGAGGAAGAGAGAAAGGCTGCTCTTGGGAAAAAAAAAGCCATTAAGATGGGGTAGGTTCATTTCCAGACTGCATGCAGCTCTGATTAGAAGTCATCAGCTGAAACCTGGTCAGTCTTTACCAGTCCAGAGCACAGCTTCAGTTTTTGGTGTGTTTGCTGTAGGGGTGAGATTTTGCTGGGAATATCTTAATCAAAGCCCTCTGCCTAACACATCCTTCTGGAGACGTTAATCAGTATCTAAACTCTGACACTCTCAAATGATCTTTGGAACCATAAAGACATCTATTAAGAGCCTTGTGCTGCCCTGTGTCACCCAAAATCTTTCTAATGAGACTCCTTTGACTAGTTCACAGACCCACATCCTGGCGTGGAAGAAGGGAAGACATTCACATCTTAGACTACTCCTCTTGGGATCGTTCCTCGAATATTCATAGATAACTGCTGAATATTAAAGTCCTATCTCAGTTATGAGTTCTGGCTCAGACTACTCAGTAACTAAACTTTATGATGTTTGAGCTAAGAAATATAGTAATTGTCTATTACTGAGATTAAAAATGATAGCCCTGAGCTTTTAAAAACTGTCTACAGGCTCCTTCACCGGCTCTGATGTGTTAGGTGCATAGGGACTCCGAATGTATTTTGCTATATCTGTCCAAAGAGTTCTCCACCAAGCAATTTGCATATGGCACAGGGAAGCTGGGGTATATGTCCACAGAATCTCTGGGGATGAGATCTCTTTGGGGAAGACCAAAATTCCCTTGCTCTTGAGCTCTTCGGATAGCTTCACTCATTGCAAGGTGAAAAGGAACAAGTCCGATCAACCACCTAATACTGCCCTAAACTGATCCATGTTTGACTTAGAACACATCTTTAAGAAGACACCAGGTTTGATTAAGAAATAGGCTCCTACCAGCCCCCACCATGTAGAAGTCAAAGGAGAATATTATCTGCAAGGGGGGGGAGATTGACAGAGTGGAAGAAAAATGTTTACATACAACGTGTCACCTCTTCAGCTAATGTAGAACGAGTCAGAATCTCTGAAGCCAAAAGAACCATACTGATTTACACCATTGTAGGAATCTCAGACCAGATTTTTTCTTTCTTTGTTTTTCAGGACAGCTTTGCACTTCATTGTAATGCTGCTGTTGCAAGAACTGGGGGGGGGGGGGGTTACATCTGTGATGAAGTGTGCTGTACTTCTTACCTGATATGAATACAGTGCTTGTTTATCAGGTGAGTAGAAGAGAAGATTTATGTCCTTAATGATAGATTTCCCCTGCTCTTATAGAATTGGTGTTTTGCAAATGACAACTTTGTAACTAATGCAACTTTGCTTGATTACAGGTTACTTAATTACTTTTTTCTTCAAAACCAGCGAACCAGGAATTTTCCAGGGGACTTGGCCCCACAGAAAACCTGGGGGGATAAAAATGAACTTCTGCACAGCTAAAAGGACAAACAAATGGTAGTAAAAAACAATTTGGAAGAATGTCAGATGTCGAGTCAGCTGCTGTTTTTGCCATGGAGAGATGAATTCCTCTCGACAACTTTGAAGAATTAAGGATTATTAGTGCAATTTATGCTTTTTGGTTTGGTTTTTTTTTTTTTTTTTTTTTTAATTTAAAAGTCCAGTT
>JANIJG010007183.1:9849-30655 GCA_024611175.1 Megaceryle torquata
CTGGTACCAGAATCCAGCTCCTGAACACAGCTCCCATCTGCTGCTGGGCCCAGTCTGGGACTCCCCTGGTGCCTGCTGCACAGCATCAGTGGTGACAGTGATGTAATTGCCATCAGGGGGACCGGGTTCAGTACTGGTTTTGTCTAGATTTGTATATATTCCATGTTTATTATTATTTTCATTCTCATTGAAGCTGTTCCAGCTTCATTTTCTAATCACTAAGTCTCTCTTTCCCTCATTCCCTTTCTCTTCCCCTTTGGGGACAGAGGGGGGTTAGCAGAGAGCAGCTGTTATAGGTCTAAGGGGCCGCCCTGAGCCTAAACCTTGAGCAATGGCTAAATGTCATTCTTGTATCAGCCTATACTGAAACCAACAAATTTCCTCATGACATTGCATGGAAAACTTTGCTAAAGACCAAACACGTAAGAACCACTGCATTTATTGTACCTAAGCAATTAGCAGGCTTACCAAGGAAAAGATATCACATGTTTAACCCACCAGTTTAGCATAGTTTGCCTTTAGAAACCTCATCCATTTTTTTATCCCATTTGCTTTTTTACGTATGTATCTTTACCCATTTAAAAATAAAAACAAAACCAAAAAACCTCTCTCCCTCCTCTAAATCCTTACTCCCTATTCAATAATTCTCTATTACAAAGTCTGTTGTTCACTGGATCACTATGTCTCCTCTGCCCCTCCACTACATGAATTTCTAAATGACAATTCATAAATATACTATTAAGGTTGCTACTCATCAATCACACAATAATACCAGTATGTGTGTACAAACATCAGAATTCTAGTTCCAAATTACCATGAGGCAGTTCTTTGCAATGTCCAGCTGACCTGGGTTAGCAGGTCTCTCCTGTACAACCACACTCCCAGGCTATATTCAGCTTTACTTGTGCTGCTGTCCATTGTTTTAGCCTCCCTTTGATTAGCCACTCTAATTTTGACAGACTGGTCAATATTCATCAATCTTTCCAAAATCCAAACACAAATGTATTCACTGAGCTTTGCAAGACTAGTTAGATCATTTCTTTTTTGTGTGTGTGTGGTTTTTTTTTTTTCCCCACATTTCTCACTGTTTGCTTTTTGTTTATTTGGCCAGAGAACCTTTTGTTTGTAAGAAGTAACTGGAAGTTACTGTTTGGAAGAAGTAGGTGGAATTTGCTGGTTCTCATTTACCTCTAAAATGCTTGGCCTCTAAGACGTAACACACTTGGCTTGTGTTCTCCTGCTTTGCCTGTTCCCAATGTTCATCCAGGTCAATGAGAGTGTGTGGAGTGTTGTTTTAAATAAACTGTCATACTTGCTCCACGTTCATGTTCTTGAGTTGTTCAGTTCAGCAGCATTTGAGAGTTTTCTCCTTTACATTATTAAAACTTCACTTTTTTGTAATAAAGAGCTTCAGATACAGACCAGTTTTTGTCTTTTCACTAAATTTAAAATCAGTTAATTTATTGTCCTACTGTCCAAGCTTCCTTCTTTACCTAATTACTTTGTAATATATTTACTATTACCAAAAAAAAAATAAAATGCATAGTATTTTTTTTTGTCTGGTGGGCCTCTAAGTAATGTCATCTTTCTTGAGATAAAACATCCCATGTATTTGAACTACCATTGTCTCTCAGTTTGGATGGACATCAGAGATCCAAATACTCCATCCCCTTGATATTGAAAAAGAAAAAAAAGTGAAAAATAAGAACAGTTGGGAAGACAGGATTGTGTCTTGCTTTAATGTAAGAAAACATGAAGATCAGGAGGAGATTGGTGATTGTAACATATCGTGTAGGTTCTGGGCTCAAGGCCAATCACCAGTTCAATTTGTGCCCTAGGCTTCAGCTGGCCATGCCAGAAATAGTGATGCTATTCTAGGGAAGATGCAGCTGGCTTGTTTTCTGTGACTCTGTCCACTTACAGATCTCAAAGGGACTAAAGCAATTAGTGCAATAGGCTGGGCAGTGATGCTCAGCAGGACACATACCTCAATTTCTGCTCTTTAATAGGGGACATCATGCTTCCAGTAATCTGGGCCAGTGATGCCTTCAGCATTACTTCACACATAAGTTTTGTGCCAAATCAAAACACAGTCAAAGATAGTTTTGCATTTCTTCTGTTGATACTTCCATAATATGCAATCACCTATTAGAAGAGGCTGAAATACTTCATTCGGTGTTTGCTTTTTGTTGCTGAGAAAAATTCAGGAAGTTACATCCTGCTATGTTGGCTCAGCAGTAAAATACGCTCAAAACAAAACTATACTTTCTAGCCATGGTAGTTATTAAGCTACATTTTAGAGAAACTTTTTATAGTAGACAAACTAGTGTTTCTCTGACTCTCATTCTTAATAGAGAGTGTCAGAGGGTTTCCAGGGTGTTCACTGAAAAGCATCAACTGACAAACCAGATGATTCTCAAATAGGAAGAAGAAAAGAAACAACTTCACACACACACAAATTCAGTGCTTCTATTGTATTTGCTTCCAAACAAATGTTTGATTAGCTTTTCTATTGTCCTGAGATATAAAATTACTCTGAACTGGATTGATTACAAGGTATCAATAAAATCCTGGTATCTGCATAAGTTCATGGTCCGTATTTGAAGCTACAGCTAAAAGATCATGACCTAGTCCCTATTCACTCCTTTTGATAATTGAGGCAGACAAACACTTTTTAAGAAGCAGTATACAGACCTCACAGTAGAATGCCTAATATCCAGCCACACTATTCTTGGCTCGTACTTTACATTGTGCAGACATAAATGATAAGACATTTAGGAAAAAGTAATAGCCATTTATCCTTTCAAAAGCATAGTTCTTTCATTCTGTGCAGTTCAGTGCACAGCAATATAACTTATGAGCACAACACTTACCTTGATCTTAGCTAAATCAGCACATCAGCAGCCTAAGAGATCAATGCTGACAGCTATCAGACGTCTACATGACAATCATATTTCATAGAGGTGCTCACAATTTAGCCCACGCATTTTCAACTCTGCTCATATTTTCCAGCATGCAGACTGAAACATAATCATACCTTTACTACTCCTCTTAGCAAGCTAGGAAGACTTTCAAAGTTGAAACTAAACAATTTGTAGGAGGTATCAGGACATAAAAACACCATTTGCCAAATAATAGAAGCATTACCGCTACAAAGTGGGATGCTCTCACAGGAAAACTCTACTGCAGCAGACAGGACACAGCAGTCAGCTAGAATGATAGCCTATAACTGTGGCATTGCAGCGTGCATTTTACAGGTCTGTCTAGAGCAAGGCACCTTGGAAAAATTGTATATTTAATGAAAAAAGCAACCACATTATCCCTGCCAAATTTGGAAGCTGGTATCCTGGATTGTATTTCTGTTCTTGAGCAAGAAAGTTGCAGCATCTTCTCCAAAATCACACACATACAACCACCAGATCTCTTGAAGACCAGCCTTCTACAACTAGTGCTTGGGAAGATCCAAAGTGGGGAATGTCAGTGGAAGTAGTAATACTGAGAGAAAGAAACCTTTCGTATAAGAAGTGAGCTGCAAACTAGCTGGAGCAATCAGTAGAGTACAGAACTTGTGTACAGAACTGTTGCTTCAGCTGCAATGCCTTAGCAGCTCCTATGTTTGACCCGATGCAGGAAAAGAGAAAAGTGAAATCAGTGCAGGGGAAAAAAAAAAACAAAAACCATATTAAACCAATAAAAAAACCCAAACCAAACCACCACCACCACCAACAACAAAAGACAGAAGGAGAAATTAAAATGTTAAAGAACTTATAAGAAAGGGCAGGAGAAACAGCTCACCAGATTTTTCACATTCAGTACAAGATCCTTAATGCAGGATTGCTAGGTCCTATACTATCTCAGTATTTACATAGAGGCATTTAGACATTTTATATGTGGGTCCCTTCCACCTTTATGGGAAGACTGATAAACATTTACAAATATTAATTCAGCCATCCAACACCCTTTCCTAACATTTTTCTTTTGTTCTTATTTTTCCCCAAAAGTAAACTTAATCATTACAATAAAGGTATGAAATCAGCTACAGACCCTGCTAATAAACCCTTGTGCATGTGATCTTCTCGCAGTATAGTTTGTGCAACACGGGAAAAGTCTTTTCATTAGTTTCATAAAAGAATTTACACCATTGTAAAATCACCATGAAAGGAACAGCTCATAACACAAGACAATAGCATCTGAACAGAAGAATTTATAATAGCATACAAATTACAAAGACCACGATGAAGACAGCTCTCTGGATTTTCAGCAATAATGTCGGCAATAAGCCTAAGAAAGAAAAATGTTCTTTTGTGACCTTTGCACAACCCATTTGCTTTTACATTCAGTAGAAAAACCACCGTCAGTGGGTCTGGTAGAACATTTCAAATTCATTTTTGAAGCCTGTCCCATTGCAGTGAGTTTCACGATAATGTTCCTGACAATGCCACTTTCATTTCATTTTAGCTACAAGTTCCTGCTATACAGTAACCTGCTTCTTCTTGTGTAGTGCACCTAGGTTCAGATCAAAGCAGATGGAAAACAGAAATGGTTCAGTGAAAACACCGTTTTCAACAATGCCTTCCTGGAAACTTTAGAAGACATGCAGCTGCCCTGCCTTGGTCAGCACATAGGGACCCAAATATCAAAGAACAAGAGCAGATCAGAAAGGAAAGGCCCAAGGAGGAGGAATATCTGCCAATTCATTCTCCTCACTGGAACAAGGAAACTAAAAGATGCACTCATCATCAAGTAAGGATGAAAGATGCGTAGAGGAGTTAACAGAAAAAGGCTGACAGAAAGAGTAGGTGAGAAAAAAAAAGACTGTTTTGTTTTGATTTCATCTTTTTTTCTTCTTCTCGAGATGACCAAGTGCAAAGCCTAAAAAGGCAAGACAGAACTAGTGGCACCATGAGAACTACCTACTTGAGGCAAATGGCAGATTCTTCTTCATTTGAGGTCTTTTGTTCAAGGTGAATAGCTCTCCAAGAAATATGCTATAATTCAATCAATCCACTGCTTAAGATAGATCAAATAAAACAATCCTCTCTGGCCTTAAAATACATGAAATTGTAAAAGGCTCAGATAAAGAAGAAAGTGAGCTGAGGTTACAAGTATAGGAAATGCAAAACTTTAAGTTTGATGTAACATATCTGAGAAAAGGTAACAAAGAAATCCTCACTGTTTTCAAGCTTCAAGAGAAATGTGCAATCATACTGGGAATTTAAGTGCATAATTCTCAGAGGTATTCTACAATATTATTTTCTTTCCAAGACCCTAAATAAACACAATGTCTCCATTCTTTTACTTTTTAAAAAAGCTAAAAAATTTAGGATGCAATTTCCCATGACATCTTGCACCATTGAAAGAAGATATTCCATAGTTTATTAAATAGTACCTGGTAAGATTTCAAAAGAGGGTGTGGAATAAACTTTCAAAGTGTTTCCTATTTACAGTTAACGTTTAACATTAAACAATATTCCTTCTTGTGCAGAGAGCACCAACACCTCCAATGAAACACAGGTTACCAGAAGAAAAAAATCAAACCTTTTATATTCGCAAAATTAGCAGGTACTCTTCTGACAGTGAATTTTTCCAGTCCAAGTTTGTGTCCAAAGCACAGAAGATTGCAGTTTTCATGACGGAATATTTATATTTAAGGTACAGAGACAGAACTCACTGTCAGAGAATTCAAGCACACAAAATAGTAATGAAATAGTTATTACTGGCACTGAAAGTTACCCCAGATGATTTCACGTTACACAATTTATGTGAGTTTAAATTTATGCCTGAATATATATCTCTTGTGAAGTTACCTTACAGCTATTGTAAGAACCACAGTGTTAATTTTTCTCCCTTTTTGTCACTGAGATTTCTTGCTTGATGTCTTCTTTAATAAAGAAGAAAAAATGTATACTGCCAGGAATATAGGAATATAAAACCACTTAAAATGCAACTGAGATTCAAAGTATTGCATATTTAAAGGTACAACACCCAGTTACTCAAACATAAAACAAAGGACAAAGACTTAGAATAAAGTAGTTAACACACAATAACATTCTTACGTTTTAACTAGACAACTGCAGCATTTGAGTTCCTTTCAATACACAGAACTCCCAAGACAGCTATGGGTGTTGTTATTCCCCATGTTATCATTGTCATTTGTATTTGGAGCTCCTTAGCCCAACATCGGCATGTTGAAAATTAGGCACTATGCAACAAAACATCTTAACACTTGAATCTTCTTCTTTGCAAAATTTTATTTTCTTCATTAATTATTATGGCCACAGCATGACAGAAGATTTTTAAATATCATAAGCTTTGAAAGATTTATCAAACGAATTTAGGGAAAATATGATCTGGAGTCTACTAAAGTACGTCCATAAAGCAAAAACCCAATAGAAATGCATTTTCTCTCAAAGACATTATGCTAGTACAGCACAAGTGACAGTGAGAAAAGTAGCACCAAACTGAAATGTAATAATTTTCTAAACTATTTACCATCATGATAAGAGCAGCATACATGAAAAAATTTAGCTCAATATTTGCAAAGACATGGAACAAGAAACCAATGTTTTGAACCTGCCTTATCAGCAAGCTCAAAGCCATACCCATATACTCACAGCATTATTTTATACAAGAGCCCTTGAGGCTCAGTCTCACCACACAGGTCAGAACTGCTGAGAAAGGAGCTTGAAGTTTTCCAAGACTATGTCATCTGCTACAACTGGAATTTAGGGAGTGAGTACTCAGAACATGGGTGATTGTCTCAAGGCAAGCTGTAGCCAGCCGACTTCTGCTACCACCAAGGTCTCAAGAGCTGTCCAGATAGATTCAAATAATAGCCAGTAGTGTTTGGCAAGTCAGAAGCAAGACCTTGGCATAAGGGTTAGTGGGAGCAGATTGAAACAGACAGTGCAGATATTAGAAGGAGTATTTATCATATCTTCTTGCATTTCCCCATATAAACTACGAAACGTGACGTGACTGCTTTTAATAAGGTCATATCATTGTAGCAGCTGCAACATGAGTTAAAACCAGAAGTTGAAATGTATTTGGTGAAAAGTTCACTAGACCACTTAACATCTGTTCATCAAAATATCACCACGCTAGATTTTACTGCAAATATTCACTTTGGCCTTGAGGCAAAATATTTAAGGCTTTGCACTCTGTTTGGGGTCAGTCTGCTCTCTGCTGCATTGACCGAGCTGAAGGAAGTGATGAATTTAATTTGCATCACTGGAGTAAAGTTCCAAGCAAACCTGATGCTGATTCAATGCCAGTGCATTGCCTTTTAATTTGCTCCCTGTAGTGTTCATAGTCACAGCTATCTAAGCATCCTGTTCTTTTGTCTCCTCTTTTCAGTGCTGAGGCACTCCTTTAAATCCATCTGTACCTATCATTCTTCTCTGGCAATAGCCAGAAAAATCATTCACATGAGGACATAGAAAAAAATATGTGAAGTAAAAGAATACACAGAGAATTGTGGGAAATGTAGCAAAGCAGACTTATAAATAGTGAATAATGACAAATAGTATTATGGTAACTTCACCCTAAGATTTTGGAAGGTGGTGTGCTATTTTCACACACACAAAACAAAAAAAAACCCCCTAACTATAAATAAAAAACAAACAAAAAAGAGATATAAAAGAGGAGTATGGCTTTCCTAAGAATTTCTTCAAAACACAATTCATTGGCCAAGAAATAAACAGTATTGTATTTAAAAGCCCATTCTATACACACAATAGATACTGAGGACATTACATGTAGTTAGCAAAAGGTTAAGTGAACTTCAGTAACTGGAAGATCAAGCTGAAAACATTAAGAGCTAATGTGATACACATACTACATGGAACATCTTTAAAAGGACAATGGAAGACATTAAAATTTTGGTATGCTGAACATTGTCTCTAATTTCCAGCTTCACACCTTCTTCTCCGAGTTGACCAAGGCATTTCAATTTATCAGAAGTTGGAAACCACGAGGAGATGTCTTTAGATCTTGATACATCTATACATGTAAGCCCATATTTATATTTGAAGCACACAGTTTTATTATCTTTCTTTAATTGAATAAGTGGGGGAGCCAAGCAGTATTGAAGCACTCCAGAAATATTTTCATGTTTATGTAAAAAAAAAATCACCTGATCCACTTCATTCAAATTGATATTTTGTCAGCTTTTACCTCATTATGGATAATACTCTCTCAAAAAAATGATCTAAGAAAGTTATGAACACTTGAGAAAAGTGATCACCTTAGAAAGTGAACATCTACTTTATATCATCTGATGATGGCAGTTTAGCATGAAGAAATCCTGAATAGATTTACCCAACCTCTTCCCTGACAACCACAAAAATACTAGTTTTAGAGAAATATTTGAGGAGAGCTTGGGGAAGGTTGATTTTGTTCATTTCCCTTTGCTGGGTTGTTTTTTTTTTTAACTTTATAAATGATTCAGCTGGAGTTCTACATTCATAAATGAATTGTGCATTCTGGACAAGAACTGAGTCTTGGTGGAATAAAAGACTCTTTGATGTAGCCAATCACAATATAAGTAGTAAATGATTTGGATTTCAAGCTGCTACTGTCACTAAGGCCCAGATTATCTAAGTCATGGTGCAATCAACCAACCAAACAAAAGCTATTATTTCCACACTTAAGCAAAACACCCATACTGAAAAACTGAAATTCTTTCAGGTGAGGAAGAAAGTCAAAAAAGACAGGAGCTGGGTACTGAAGTACTTGATCTGTTTTCAGTTCGTATATTCATTTTCTTTTTAAATAGACAACATGAAAGCAACAGAGATCTTAAACACAAAGTTCAAGTTAACTAATTACAAAAGATTTTTAGTTCCCAAACATTAACACCAAGCTCTTACTCAACAGACCTCAGAATACTTAACAGAAAAATAAAGCCGTAATCTTCAGGGAGAAAAGCTAAAGCGGGAAAAGCTAAAGCACAAGGCAGAGAAGTTTAGCAACAGGCCAACAGAGGACCCAAAAGCAAAAACTCAAACCATTTGTTTATTAAATTAATTTTACTTCCTGAGCAGCCAAATATTTCACCTTATGTCTTTTACCAACACATCCTTACAAAACATGAATTCCAGTTCTTTCCTGTGACATACGTGATTTTTCTTAAATTGTAGATAGTCACAATGGAGGTGGAGAGGGGAGAAAGAAACCCTCTACGAATATTTTCAGCCCCAGTTCTGAATATACACCCATGAAAGGATGTTATATCCATTTGTACATACAACCCTTCAAGATGCGTGCTAATCTTTTCTAAGCAGAAGCCGTGAAGGCAGGGGAAGGTATTGAGAAGGGTGAAGGAGTGAGTCTTCACAACAGCTAAGCCTAGAGAGATACATGAATGGGCAGCAGCAACCTGTGCCAGTTCCTGGAGGCAGCTAGGAACAGAGAATGCAGGTTTTCCCAGTACATGTTTTTCTGTCTCCTGGCCCATGGGATTCCCTACCTACAGTCAAAACATGCGATTATGACAGATGATTTCATTTCCTCAACACGTATAGAACAAAAGAACATGTTGCTACAGGAAGTTCAGTGATTCGGGGGCTGATCCAGTCTCTGCTTGAAAGCAGTGCTCCAGATGATGCTGCTTTAGTAGCTCAAGACTGGAGTCATCCCCAAGGAAATCGATGGAAATTCTAATTTATATCAGAAGCAGAAAGGAACAGGGTGGGTTCCATCTGCCCTGCATTTCTATGCAACAAAAGCACTCCGCTTGTTGAGTTTCAAAGAATCATAAAGCTAAAATATGAGATAGGCTGGTGTTAACAGCCATTAAAACAAGACTTCAGGTTCAAGCACTGGTTGCTACATTCCATAAACGATGGGTTTACCGTTAATACATTGTGCGAACATGTGCAGTACCCTTCCAATTACATCATACTGTAATCCAGTGTTAGCAGTCACTGCTGCTGAAAAAAATTACAGACTTACAAAAACCAGATAAACCATTGGCACTGAGTGACTTTCCACGTCTGTCATTTATCACTGCAATTGTATCACTGTTATGTCAATGACACTCAAGCCTACTTTTCTGTTTGTGGCAATATATCTTGCAAGCTACTGTCTTTTGGCTCTGAAGCTGTGGTTGTCAAAGAATTTTATAAAACAGACACTGACAGCTCTGGATATTGCTTCTTGATTTAGCTACCTGGTGCTTTCTGTTAATTTTGCACCCTGACTACCTACCCACCATTTGGGGACAATAGATTAAAACTTGGCTTTAAAAAAAAAAAAAGAGAGAGAGAGAAAAAATATTAAAATCTATAACCTGTCTTTATATGCAGTCAGAGAGACTCCATCAATCCCACCACATCAGTTTGTAACAATGTAAAATACAGCTAATTAAACCACTGCTAAAAGGACAGAGAGCAAACTTACATAATAGCAGTTGCAGACACTAAGACATTAGGGTAAATCTTACTTAAAAAAAAATACAAAATAAATATTTCCTGTTTTCCATCACCTTAAATTCAAGGGCAATAGATATCTACCACACATGGCCCAAAAAGTAAGTAGAATGCTTTAACTGCTGAAACAGCATACTAAAAGCAAAGTTCATTTCCAAATTAAACACCACAACCACTAAATAAATAGGTTATAGTCTGGGAAGATTGAATTACTGCTGATTTTTATCATAAAAATAAAACTTTTGGTTGGTTGGTTGTTTTTTTTTTGTTTAAGGTTTTTGATATAAAGAATTCTTAAAGTTTAATCCTTGGAAGTTGATATTAGTATATATTTGCAAACTTCTCTGTCATGCTCCTTTTGGATCTCCTGAGCTATGCAGCAAAAAAGAAGCAAAGACTCCCTCACATCACAGTCCTTTATTGACAAGACCTTTCTTTCTTTGCACAACACTTCTGCCATGCTGCTTAATTTGTGTTCCAAACTCTTTCAGTTTGGTATTTATATTTAAACAATAGCGAAGGAATAGATGGGGTTTTTTCATTTGTTTCCAAATTTTACAGGGCTACAGGGCTTTCTTATTTCTTATTTATTATTTTCTTATCTTCTTTACAGGGTTTTCTTATTGGAGTGCTTTGTGGGATTCTGAGACATCAGTTCTGCTCTCATTTGAAGACTAGAAGTTATTAAATTAATAATTTTTTAAACATAGATTAAGGATATCTTCATGTGAGAAACTTTTATCTCTTTCTCAGTCAATGGAAGATATTCTATATAGAGTCGAAAAACTAGCAGAGTGCTAATTAGCCAAGTTGAAGTTAAAAACTAAAGAATAATTAAAATTAAATACCTTAAAATTATTATAGATAGTGGGAAACTTTATCTAACCCTTTAGGACAAAAGCTCCCAAAAGGCAGAGACCAAGCTGCTGAGTTCATCAGTATTGCATCAATTAAGCACATTTATGCCAGAACACGAGGAGATCAGGTCGTCATCAGCAAATAGGCTATTTACTGTGTGCCACCCACTTGTTTCTAAAGAAAAGTTATAATAAAAAGTGAAATTAAGCCATTTTCTTCAGAAGAAAGTGTTGTGAGACCTTAGGAGACAAAGGAAGGAAGGAGTGCTAGGATACACCACGATGAAAGAGTTTTTACTGTTCTTTTTCTAGTGGCTTGTTTTAGGGTTTTGGTGTTGTTCTGGGGTTTTTTGGGGATTTTGTCTTTGGGGTTTTTTTGGGGGGGGGGATTGGGGTTTTGTTTTTTGGTTGGTGGTGTTTTGGGGGGTTTTTTTTGGTGGTGCTTTTTGTTGGGTCTTTTTGTTTGTTTTTTTCTAAAGTCAATAGCAGTTCTACTTTCTGGCAGTGGCGAAGTAGAATCAGTTTGTTCGTTAGCTGTATATCCTCTCACCAGGACTTGATTCTTTGCTGGAGCCGTGGTTAGATAACAATTTGTGGGAGAACCACGGTGCAGGCACCTGTCGTGACTGCCCAGAAAAATCTGTCCTGGCTTTTTGTATGGAATTCTTTATGCAGCAAATCACTGCTCCTTCCCAGTAATTATCCCCTGTAGTGGGACATCAGAGATGCTGAACCCCGTTACAGTACCAACACTGTATTCCTGACTAAAATTAAAAGCAGCAGAATACTGGAAAAGCCAAAAATATCTCCTCTGATACTCTTGATTAAACCAGGGTAAGTGCCACAACACATGAAGCTTTCCATCCATTTGCAGGATATTATAAAGGAAGCCACTGAAAGAATTCCTCACCATCTTTGGTATAATGAAGATGCCTACTCTATACATTCTGTCCTGATGCACAGATCCTGCCCCTTTCTCTCAGTGTACTTGGATCAAAACACTGTGTTTATGCCCTTGTAGGCAGAAGCATGATAGTAATGTCCAGTGTGCAAGTTTATCCATGGAAGACGTTTCATTTTAGAGCAATCTAATTGGGATTTATCTTCTGCATGCATAGTCTGTTGTAAGCCTTTCCCTCAGAGATAGCTCTTCAGATCCACTGACATCCAAGATACCTCTCTACGAATACAGACAATAACTAGCCACATGTAAACAAGCAGAGAAAGAAAGGACAGATGGGAAAAAAAAAAAAACAACAACCAACCAAACAAACAAAAAACAACCCCACAAACCAAACCCACAAAAAAACCAAACAAAACAAACTGAAGAAAGAATAAAAACCAAAACCAAACCAAACCAAACCAAGAAAAAACCCAAACCAAAACCAAGCAATAGTTGAAACAAAGTCTTCAATTAATGTCTTTAACAACTGACTTTTCAGAATGATCTCTTCTTAAATTCCACCTCATTGCCCAGGCAAGGTAACAGAAAAGTTAGACAAATATTAATGTTCTGCAGTACATTTGAACTCTCTTGCATTCACTTACAAAGCATTCTGCCTGAAACTGTTACATTAGCTCTTTGTCACATACACCTAAAAGCCCACCCACTCTATATGAATTCCATGTGATACTGTAAGATTATTCACTCAGTCAATGTTAATCTTCTCGAGGACAATTCAAGGATTACCTGTGATATGCACCAGTCACTTCTAAAACCCATCAAACGGAAAACTCACAGTCTTTTCAACTTCTTAAACTGCCCAACAATCCCAGAAAGTTTTGTGTAAGGCAAGGAAATCTCCAGTCTCTGGCAGAGGGATGGGGTGTCAGTAGGGTGTTTCTGTCTTCACAAAACTTAGGTTGCCACATTCACCTGAGAAGCAACTCTGTCCAGCTGAACAGAGGAAGCTGCTCCCATTTTATGAACAGAGTGGAGAAATAAAACAGCAGTTTTGATGGCTATTTAGATTATCACAGCAGATTTACATGCCACGTGAACCAAAACAGGCAGCTAGCACATGCTACCTTCTAGACTGACTTTGAAAAAAAAAGAGAAGGAAGAGTTACAGGGATGAAAGAATGTGTTGGGAAATACGCTGTCCCAGATTTCAGTACTGCTTTTCTGTTTGGACAGGGCTCACTCTTTCCTGAGTGAAAATCACAGCCCTATTAATCCATGTGTATGAACGGCTGTGAGATCTATGGCTGGAAGAATTTTTTTTAAATACGAAGAACTTTAACAGACAGTAGAGTGCAGTTCACACCAGTTTGTGTCTGTCTCACTTGGAAGCCCAATTTGCTGTCCATATTTCTGTGACATGCTACAAAGAAAGTAAGTTTGCAATTGCCTGTGTCTCACTAGGAAGTGGGATGTTATTTTAACAAAGTAGAAAATGCCTTTCTGGTAATCTTTTAATGAGAAAGATAGTCAAAAAGGAAAGACTACAAGACCTTCACAGACCTTCTAGTGCTGCTGATCAGCATTCTGTCAAGTTACCCCAACTGTAAATTCTGGCATTTAACCTCTGAAGCTGAAAAATACAGATCTGAGTCCCAGTCGATAAAAGTGTGCAATAAATGTGGCAAATAATCTTTCTTATGTGACAATTAAAACAAAAACAGAACATAGATGATGTAGAAAGTTAGGCTTTGTGGTCTTCACAACTGAAGGTGCCCAGGTTTGCTGGAGACGATGTGGTTAAACCTGTTTTATTCACATTTTTTCTGAAAAGTAAAACCAGAAAATTTTACAGGACTTCAACACTTGCAAGTCCTTACCAGCCAAGCATCTGTTATAGTAAAACAGGCTCTCATTCCTGACTTGTAGAAAATAAAAAAACAGGCTGATTCAGGCTTTCTACATTCTTCAAAACAGTGTGACAAAGAATGGTTCAGGATCATCTGTTTCTCTTCTGATAAGAAGTGTTTTGGAAAGACCAATGAGAGTTGCTGTGCATTCAGTACACCCAGCATGAAGGAGCACCCAGACAACATTGGATGGGAACTGAACAGCCGAGCAAGCTGAAACAAAGAAACCAGAGAGACATCTCAAACAGGCCTGTGAGCAAGGCATACCACTGTCTTTCTCCTAACTTTCAGCTTCTTACAGACAGACCAAAAGAAAAGACAGTGTCCTTCTCTTCTTCCAGACCAACAGAGAGAGAGAGAAAAGAAGCCTAAAACCATAATAAAATGAAGTGCAAATATTCTTCCTGAGCATTCTTCTCCACACTGATGGTGCATCCTTGAATCATAAACACCTTTCCCCAGCATTTGATTCTTTGACTCCCCCTGATTCTTTGAAGTATTTTTCAGTGACTCACACTCCACAGATTCAAGAATGTGGTTTCCAACACTGGACTCTTACTATATTGGAGTATATCTAACCCCCATAGTTCTAGAAAGCAGATGTTTCTTCTTCTGATTCTAGTAACACAGCACCTGTAAATTCTTGGTTGTTTCAATAATGCCTGAAGCTCCCTGAAACAAAAGCCATTCTCAACATCCCAAGTTTAAGAACTAAAATTTAAAATATGAGCAAGGAGAGCACTCAAAAAGAGTGGATAGTTCCTTTCTATCCTGGCATTCCTGCTGCTGTTTGGAATTAATTTAATCTAACACCTATGAAAGCAGAACGAAATCAGTTGTGTTACTCATCTCTGCTGATAGTCAAAAATAACCAGACTCATCCTCAAGCCATATTCTTTTTATTAATTATAAACTTTGAGTCTTTTTTTCTATCATTTATTGAAGTGATTTAAGCAAACAGCTGCTTATTTACTTCACATAATGTGGGACTAAACCCAAGGCCTGCAGAACAAAATCTTCCAACTTTGTCTAAAAACTCAATAATGCCTAACAAGGCAGCAAGGGGCTCTCCTCACCTACAGATCAGGCCTGAGGGGGAACGTATCTGCTCCCAGAGCCAACACAAATACATAAAGAGGAAAGATTTCCACAGTCTTGCGCTAAACCACTAATGTAAATTCTAGTTCTGAACTGAGTTTTCTAAGAATTGAAACAAATGGTTTATTTTACTCAACTAATGATGCCAAATGGAACAAACCTAATCTATCAAGCATTAAGAAAAAACATCCCACACGGGATGATTATCCAGGAATAATATTTCCCACTGAAACCTTTAAGGCTCTATTCTTTAATTTGTAAATCAAGGAGAACTGAAATTCCTTCACTAAGGAGATCATTGCACTGGGTAATTGTCTCTTCTCCATTCACCTTACATCTACTTAACAGCTTTGAGATTTTGGGAAATATCTTCTAGCATGAGAACCTTGCTTTCATAAACAAATAATTATTCAAGCAACACAAAGGACCAACTTCTCTTACACTTCATCGAACCATAGAATAGCTTGAGTCGGAAGGGACCTCAAAGATCCTCTAGTTCCAACTTCCTGCCATGGGCAGCGACACCTCCCACTAGATCAGGTTGCTCAGAGTCTCATCCTTTTTTCAAGAAATTTCTGAGTGTAGTTTGGAACTCCTAAAGTTAGTCAGCAAGAACAGTTTGGGGAAGTTTCTTCCTCACACAGTGGAAGTTGCTGAGATGATCTAAACTGACAGAAGGCAATTCTGGCAGTTGGAAACAGGCTAGAACAAACTTAGCAGGAAAGTTGTGTGATAGTGAATGACAACAAGCAGCTGGATCTGTAGTACTAATGTCTTAGCTTGTCTGCACTGCAGCAGTTAAAGGTGGGGCTGCAGATTTCATAGCCCTGTGTAAAACAGCTTTCAAGTGGTAAACTCAAATAATTATAATGCTGCGGCCAAGACAGATCAGCACGAGAAAATCACTCTTAAGAAGGAGGGCACCTAGACCTCATCAGGTTTTTGTTGTTCTTGCTATCTGAACTAATCACATAAAAAATTATACATGCCTTCACAAGCTGTGGTACAACCAGATCCTACTTGTAGAAACACTGAGCCTTTGCTAGCCATTCAAAACACTATATTACAACTAATTTACCAATTAAAACTAGATCTTCCAGCAGGCCTTAATCAAAATATACCTTAAAAAAATTTAAATCAGCCAAGTGTCAACTGATTTTAATGCTCAGTTTCATTCCTGAGGGGGTCTTCAGCTGACCTATGGCTTCTTTAAGATGGAGGCAGAGACCGATGTGTCAGGAGTAGCTCCTCACAGCATGCTTTCCTTTCAGGATGACATTTCCTTGGCTTCTGGCTCCTCACCCCACAATTGTACCTGTTATCGTGTAAAACTTTTCTCCGTTTCTGATGATTGCATGGGTGGCTGACAAGCTTTTCCTTCAAATTCACGTATTTCCCCGTGGGTCTTTAGAAGTCTCCTTTCCAGTATAATCAGCAAGTGACTAGTAATCACCATGTTAAACCACACATTTTTCTGTTAAATAAGCTTTGGCTACAGGCTGTCCAAAAACTAACTTTGTCCAAAACCCCAAATTTAATCCATTTTCTCCAGCACCCTAACAAGTGAGTGCACAAGAAAGCAATCTTAATTTTTATCTTTTCTTTCATTATATCTTAAAACTAATTAGAAGAGCTTTCCCCCTTCCTGCCCCTCACTTTGGACTCTCCTCTGAAAGGCCCAAATCGCAGAATCATAGAATGTTAGAGGTTGGAAGGGACCTCTGGAGATCATCAATGCCAACCCCCAATGTTTCAGTGATTCCATGTTCCCCACATTTTGTTTGTAAGAAACCAGACTTTATGCAGAGGAAAGTCAGTTAACATATTCTTCAGTAAAAATGACTACCATTCATCTGTAAGTTTTCTTGCATGTGTCCTCTTGAAATCTACTCATGTGTAGGCATGAAAATCAAAGGATGATATTGGTGTCATGTAACCTCAAAACAATATCACTTTAGCATGTCATCTTAGTACTCAGGTCCAGAGCCTCATCTGAAAAATATATAGACACAAATGGAGTGAAAGCTTGGGATCTTCTGTGTCTTCTCTCAGATGCCATGGCTCATAAAACACCTCACTATCTTGGTGCAGAAATCACACCACACATAGAAGCTTCACAGAATTTTCAGACGTACTTGTACTGCATTATTTCTAGAAATCTCCACTCTGATTTGATTCAGTTTTCCCAGTACTGGTGGGCCAGCTTCGACAGCAAATGTCAATGCTCAAAAGAAGGTAAGATTGGTAACTTGCAGACGATGACACAATAGGTGGCACAGCCAAGAAATAGTCCATATACATGGATTCTTACAATGTTATATTCTACAGATTAAGTGCTCACATTAGGGTTACCTAATTTTTCTTTTTTCATCAAATGCTTCCATCTGGTATCTAGCAATTTAGCACAGGACTCATTTCTAAGCAGTTTTAGGGAACTATGGACTTTAAAGAACACAGCTCTATTAATGTGGCAATAATAATTCTACCTCATAGCACAGGCAACATCCATAGGCAGCTCTTTGGCCCACTCTTTTCCACACTAATACCGAGGGGTTTTTTGTTGGTTTTTGTTTTGTTTTGTTTTACTAGAGTGAACATATCAAAAGGATTATGCACTATTGCAACTTTATATATAAATACTGAGTCTTCACTGATTATACTTGATTATTTTTGCAGAGGCAAGCGGAGGCAGTTTCCAACCATTTTCAAATCCAACAGGTATCTGACACCAACATAACTACACTTTCACATCTTCGTAAATTGTTGTAGAGGATGCCACCAGAAATAACAGCATCTGTTTTCCAGCCCAACTTCAAGAGTTTCCTTTTTGTGTGAAGCAGCCTATGAAACCAACAGCTCATCAGCCTCTTGAATGGCCCCATAAAGACTACAGTAGGCTATCACTAACTGAATTTGAATTGCTGTTATGTCAGGTCGTGTTAAGTCCCATAATGCTACATACTGTCAGCTTGAAGCAGAACGCAGTGCAACCTGACACGGTGAAAAACAGCCCCACAAATCTGATCTGAAATGATGTGGCAGATAATACACTGAAACACACATTGGTTTCAAAAGTAACTGCAGTAACATGCTGACCAACCCTCTAGAAATGACCCTCTAGAGAGAAAAAAAATATTAGGTGATCTTTCATTCTATCTCTGGCAATACGTTGTATCTTTTTACACCATCATTTAAGAACTGACAAGGAATCCATTGCTGAATTATCTCATCAACAGGTTAACAGCAAAGACTGATGGGCAGATGGCTGCTAGCCTCAATAATGTGCTCTGTTACAGGCATAAGAACACGAGTTGAAAGACTTAGTCCAAAACTTTGGATTCTGTGCTGAGGATAGGGATAAATAAATCTCTCCCAACATTTCAGAATATTTTTGAAGCTGCTCTTATCACTGTACTTACTGGTTTCCACAGAGCAAACAAACATAACCACTATGGAAAAAAACAGGTGCCATTCAAGCTTTTTTTACTAGTGCATATAGATCTATAGTTCCTGATGAATATAAAATTAGAATGAGTTTGACACGCATGTAAAATCATATTACTCATAAATATAATCACACACATATGCATGTACACAGCTAACCAAGCATTCCCCAAGCAGAATTGTAAAGGATGTGTATGTGGCTACACAACATTTCAACAGCATTTACAACTGATTGAAAAACAAGAAAGAAAATAAATTGCTTTTATAAAGGTGTGGAAAAAATGGAAGGTTTTTTTACAATGACCTGGAGTAATTTTTCCATGAGCCACTCTCTGTTCATTTGCCAGCACTTTCTTCTGGAGCTTTCTGATACCTCAAAAAAACCCAAATCCCTTGCTCATGCCCAAGCCTTTCTCCAGCGTTGCAGCACGAAGTAGAACGCTGTCAGCACCGGCACCACCCTCGCGCTCCCAAGGGACAGAGGCATCCTTCACTGTCCAGGCATGATGTTGTTCAAAAGATTCTAATAAATTATCCTTCAGGGCATTATGAAACAATTCCTACTCTGATACACTATAAAAAATACCCCAAAACAAAACAACCAAAACCCCACCCTGCTCTCCTGCTGTACTTCTTCCCCCCTTTCACTAATAGACACCTTTCATGAAAAAAAAAATCTTCAATCATAAGAAGAAAATAGGAGGATTAATTAAACATTTGCTATCTAAACAAGTCTCACTCTCAAAAGAAAACATAATCACTTTTATGCAGGAAACCTCTCTATGTAAACACATTAAACTTTCAATCATCAATATACAAGGACATTAGAGAAAAAAGAGTATTATCTAAAGCAGAATTACCTTCCAGTCATAATGTTTGCCATATACATGTCTGACTACAGTGAAACACAGCCCAATACCGTGGAAACTCAAAAGTAATATGGCATGATAGGACTAAGAGTCTGTCATTATTGCACTTTTAATGCACAATGGGTAGCAGAAACAAGTTGTCAATTACCGTAATGTCTTGGAGAGTGGGAACTGGCTTCATTCTGCAGTATTTCATTTATTAAGACTCTGCTGGCCTGTATACCTTTTGTCAACTGCCTTAAGAGTGATGTGAGACACTACACATTACAGAAAGAAAATTGTGGAGGGCTTTATTATAATTTTTTTTTCTAAACTTCCCAATAGTAAACAAAACTGTTCAAAAGGGAAGGCCAGCACAGCAAGGCAATGTCTCTTCACAGGCTTCCAAGCACTCCTAGCATATGGACATTTAGGCAAAACTACTTCAAAGTGCAATTAAATCCACACTCAAATATTCTACTACCTCACAACTTTCAAACATCTTACCATCACATTTAATTTTTATCTTTCAGTTTAACATAGGACATGTGTTAATGTCTGAAAAAGTTGAGTTTGACCTTGACACAAGTCCTTCGGTTAATTTTACTTCAGTATCATGTAGCTTACAACATATTTTACCCTGACTATCAGTAGGATTTACAGCCAACCATTTCCAATATTTATCAGCTTGTCTGACTTTAATTATAATAAGGATGGAGCTAGCTTCAAATACCACATCTATCAGATTAAGTTCTCAGCTCACAGCAAAGCCTAAGCATGAATGCTAACTAAGGTAACATGCACTTCCTCGAACTGCCCATTTTATGTCGTGTGTTAATCACAGAGTGCTGACTGAACTAGGAGAAGCCAGGGCCAAGAAACTTTATGAATCTACTCTACAGTGAAGATGGCATTATCAGGGCTGTCTTCCTTTGGGAAGCCCCTCGATTAATGGCTCTGTGTCCAGATGGAGGAAGGTGACGAGTAGTGTTCCTCAGGGATCTGTGCTGGGACCAGTGATGTTTAATATCTTCATTAATGATACTGACAGCGGCATTGACTGCACCCTCAGCAGGTTTGCAGATCATACCAAGCTGGGTGGTGCAGTTGATATGCCAGAGGGATGGGATGCCATCCAGAGGGACTTGAGAAAGCTGGAGAGGTGGGCCCAGATGAACCTTATGAGGTTCAGCAAGGCCAAGTGCAAGGTCCTGCACCTGGTCTGCGGTAACCAGCATTACCAATATAGGCTGGGAGAGGATATCATGGAGAGCAGGCCTGTGGAAAGGGACTTGGGGGTGCTGGTGGATGAAAAACT
>JANIJG010007184.1:0-33032 GCA_024611175.1 Megaceryle torquata
GCAACTAAAATTCCAGGAAAATATTGGAAGATCCTAGCTTCCTGCAGCGGTCAAAACCATCTATATACTCAGAAAAATTTTCCTCTCATGAGTCTGAATGGGAAGAAATCCCCATTGCTTGCTCGTTTGATGGCCCTTGCCTCTTTGTATCTACTGCCTCATCCAGGAGACAACAAGGGGAATATATTTTTAGCTTCTGTTTATTCTTCATTCTTGCAACAGCAGAGGATTACTGATATGCTCTGTCTAGTCCAATAGTTGACACATTCAAATTTCATCTCTTGTGGAGTTCTGATGCTGCTGGGATGGCTTTGCTCAGATGGGCCGTGTCCTTTCACACCACATAAGAAACTGGCAAGATCCAACCTCTGTGGACTGTAATTTACCAGTGTATTTCTAAGATGTCTGTGAGGAAATCCTCCCTAATCATTATGCTATAACCTATCACTGCCAGCAGTAGCCTGAACCTGCAATGTATAGCAGGCACTACAGTGTTCAGTCAGCTTTTTCACTTGGTCTGAGAAAAACACAGTAATCAGCAACTGTGCGTATATACCAATGTTTCCACCATTTCTAACACCAAGAGACCTAGACCAGTGCTGTCTTTAAAGCATGCCCTTTCCCCAGAGGCTACTTAGATAAAATATTCAAGTTTCAACACTGTGGTTTGTAAAAGATTTGGGTCTATTATTTTACTGCTTTTCCCATCCACGACTGTAATGATTGCTTTTGCATCAATGTGTTTACAGTGTAAATGAACAATTATATTTCATGACTCACGCAGTTTAATTTCTCATTACCACATTAAATGCTAAAGACAGTTTTTCTGCTTCAGATCCACAACATCCATCAGAACTTGTCTGAAAAAGTTTGCCTGCTTTGGAAGTCAGTGTGGCATCAGACTGAGTAACAGTCAAGCTAAAATTTAGAATGTGGCTCTAGCATTCCTGATAACACTTGAAAAATTGAAGAAGCTCTTGTTTTGTTTGTATGATTTTTTTTTTTTTCCCCCAGAAAGCCCTAAAGGTAGCATATATAAGGTTTATGAGAAAAATCTATAAAGAATTCCTACCTCAAACAAAAGAAGACATCATTAAGAGTAGATAAATAACAGTACAAGCAATGATTAGGGATCAAACCCTTACTTGATATGAATCATTTCAGCTGTGCTGATATCAGTGAAATCCTTTGCTCATATATCTCAACCAAAAATTTGTTTCAAGTTGTATATTAGAATTAACTGCTGTCCTCCACTTCCTTCTGTAACACAAGTGGACTCTTCAGGACAGAAAGTCAGTTTTCAAGGAGCTGAGATCTAATTGTACAATTTGTTAATCTAATGTGCTTCTTTATTGTACAAAAGGAAGTGGAGGTTTTGATATCTGGGGACAGTAGAGCTGTGATTATGGTCACAAGAGAAATTAAGCTGTCCGTGTACTGGTTAACAATTACAACGTTTCCCTCTTCTCCTGGTGTGCTATATTCTTTAGACTTTCATGTGATAATTGACTGGGTAACCAGTATCAGCTAGAAAGAAAAAGCACCTCCTAATTGTCCAATGATTTTCAGAACAGTCCTCCAGTGTACATGTAGCGGAAATCCAAGGAATGAAGCCACCCTTCTTTCTGTGATTTCTACCTGCTCTTCCCCTTCTTCATTTCTCTGCCAGTGTATTGTCTATGCCAGTCCTTCATCTGTGTTGTGTGTCTGTTTCTTAAAAGCCTCTAGTTCAAAGGCTGTCAATTCCTTATGTTCTCATGTTGGTATGCCCAGCTTGTCACTGGAATGAATTAGAAAGTCTGCAAAATAATACAGAGACACAGAAAAACTCTGTCTCATACTTTTGTGGATATTGTTTTCTTTCAAGAGATGAAATTAGATGAGTTTAGTTCAGGTCAGGAACAGCAGATGCCAGCCATTTGTGTGACCTTCAATCCCTCAGTAGAGATGATTAACAAAAGCTACTCTAGGCTTTGCATATTGTTAGTGTAAGACAATGACTTTGTGGGCATATGAGTCATTATTTCACAGATGCTAATGTGATGATTTTTCTTCTCTTAGATTTCTGCAGTTACTATTCTATAAAATACAACTTGAATCCAATGACTTACAGTTAATAAAAAAAAAAAAAAACTAGGCTGTTGGTTAAGATAAGGGATATATGAATTGAAGCAGTTCCACATGTTTCTCTGCTCCATTTTAATGGAACTGAAATGCTTCTCACCTTTGCTTCTTGTTGGGATTTGCATACTTGAGCTCTGCTTCCAAAAATGAAAGAGTGGGCCCTTGGGGCTCTGTATAAAGAGCATACAGTACCTGAGAGGAAGATAAAAAGTTTCAGGGAAGGGAGGGAAAAAAACATGAACTGTGGTTCTCCTTGTTTAAGCTCATAGCTGCTCCAGAGTTGCTGGCTTAGTACTTACTGATAAAAGCATGATTCAAAGGCATGCTTTTCTTCCATTGTTCTGCTGAATTTTAAAGGATGCCAGATTTTATATTTGATCTTTATTAAGCAAGAAAAGGTTTTGACCTGTTCTTGGAAAAATAAGATACTCTATCCTCAGGAGGTTAAAGTTAAGTTGAAAACCCCATCATGCTTACACTTAGTGAAAAATTATTTTGGAATATAATTTAGCCTGGTAAACTTACTAAAAACTGTTAAAATGGGTAAGCTGTGGGTAGGTTTCCTCTGTGCCTCTTCAGCTGCTAATATGAACACATCCTGAAACCCTTTGCTTAAATCCTTTAAAATCTTCTGAAAAACATGGTGAGAGAGTAGAGTGCCCCATTTCCTCAACATACAAATTCGCTGCCCTGTAGAGTGAAGAATACCTTACTGCTGCCTACCTAATATTGGAGATTGCACGAGCAGGTGGGCACATATCAGTGTCATGAAAAGAAGTGATTTCCAATAACTGGTAACAACCAGCAAACCCTCCTGGCATGTAGCAAAATACTATGTGAGGTGCATTTGAACCTGTTGATCCTAACAGGCTTTTCAAAATATTTACCTGTAAATATTTACACCTAGTTACTATTACTGTAGTTGCAGCATAAACATAGTCTTCCTGCAAACTGAAATCTGTTTAGGAGTGACAATATAAATTCTAAAGCCAATATAACACTTTTTGTTTGTTCTGCGTTGAAAATGCTTTTCAAGAAACTGAAATACTACTGGGGGGTACTCCTATGCCAAAACTTAGGGGCCTCCCTACCTGCCCTGGAGTGGGTCTGTGCTCCTGGAGAGTCATTCTCATGAAAGTCATTAGCACCATGCCTAGACTAAGTAAATTCACTGCAGCTCATTTCATGCAACTCCCTCCCTCCCTAAAATAAATGAATTTAGGAGCTGAAGACGTGTAAAATTAGTGTCTTCTCAATTTTGTGGCTTATGAAGGGTGCAGAGAGTTAAGGAAGAAAGTCTATCCTTTGAAATTCTGAAATAGCTGCTTATTCACTTCTGGACTGTAGCTAAGACTGAAAAAGAAAATCAGGGAGGTTTGTGCTTTCTAGTTAGGATCAAAGATGAATATGTTTGAAAGTCTCAGTTGCTCAATCAAGCAGATTGCAACATGTTCTGATCCTATTTGATCAGGTGAGAGGGCAAAGATAGGTCCTGGCATTTTTTGGACCCATCTTACTTCCTCTAAATTTTTCCAGCAGTGAGCTATTTGTTAGACTGTCCATAGAAATGTCAAACTTTAAGTTGAGAAAGAGAGATATTTCCAGAAGCAAGACCGAAGCTTCACATATGTAAATTTTCCTACTATAAACCAGATTTTTAAGGGTAGTACTATTTATACAGCCAGGAGCATTGTTTAGGGAATTGTATAGAGTGACAGCAACCAGTAGACCTGGCATTTAAAATACTGGGCACACGTAATGAGCTCACTGAGAACCATCTTCATAGATAAATAGTCATAAAATGACTGTTCTGGCTAGTAGATAAATATTAATATGTTATGTTCCTCATGAACAGATAAAGGCTTAAACTGTTAAAAAATGATTCACTGTGGACTATTAGCCTAGTTACCCATAGAAATGAATGTTCTTATGAAGTTTGCAGCCCCTGTTTGCAGATGAAAAAGAAAATTGTTAGAAACACAGGAAAACTATAAACCTTTCTGAAATTTGCCTATCCCTCCATGCTAATAATTTTCCTTTTGATATTTTTTTCCCCTTCTGAAACTGCTACTCAGTCTTGCAGCTTACTTGATACCAGTCCTTTCATATGGTACATGCAGGTGGCGTCGGATGCAAGGAAAACACCTCCTTGCACATGCCAGGAGCATTCTCCTAGCCCTCCAGATTGCCAGGAAATTACCTGTTCCTGTCTACACCACTGCAACTCCTATTTTCACCTTCTAGAGCAAAGATGCCCCCTGTTGCAAAGAGGTGTCTGCTCAGGAATAATTTCAAAGGAGAGGTACTCTAACGCCACTTTGTGTAATTTCCCATATAATTTCCGTGGAGCTGCTTGGAGACAAGGAGAAGAGGCATGTGTCTGAAGTAGCTCTACTACACTTCCTGGCTTTCTAGTGTGCCCCTTTCCCAACCCAAAAGCCTTTTCAAGTGACCTGAAATCTCTCTCGCTGCTACTTTGCAAATACAAGTTGAGAAATTTCATGACACGTACAACTTGGGATACTGGGAAGACTGCTTAAACCCCAGCAATTGTATTTTCACATTACTTTATTTGTACTGTAGCAGCATGGGGATGTGCCACTGAAAGAGTCTTTTGTCAGGAGGATGGTGCCCATGAAATAGAATCCTTTTCTGCCTATAACCCAAGTCATTATTATTTTTGATGATTGTTATAGCGAGCAATGCTCCTACATTGAGGTTATTTATAGTAGTGTGTTGGTGATAGCCTCATTGCTCCCTATGAGATACAGCTGACTTAGGACTTTACAAATAAACACAGATAAGGACTGGAAAGAGATAGTTGCTGTCCAGCTATTTTGGGGAACTTAGTATTTAATGGACCTTCTGGTATACCGAGTCCAGTTTACTTATTCTTACAGGCATAACATGCAGTAATGCATTCTCTGCTATAAAAATATGTCTTAGATCTTCAGGCCAGGACAGGTTTTCTCAGTACCTAACGGGACAGTGTTACAGAGCCATACTTTTCCTCTGTTAAAACTCTCTTCTACTTTCTCATCTAGATTTATTTATATTTTGATTCTGTGCCAACCGGCAGCTTAAATTGTTTTCTCCCTGAACAACACTTATATGAGGACTTTGGATAATGAACTGCTGGCAGGGATGGTATTCCTGTCCTGGCTTTCTATATTTGGGGTGAAGAACAATGTCCTCTACTGTGGTAGATCCGCACAGCCCCTGGTCATCTTAAGAGTCTTTGTGCATTTCCCTGTTTGAATTAATCTTTCATCCCCTCAGATGATCAAGGCTATCCACAGGATTCAACATGAGTTTTTCTGAGTGCCTTTAATAATTGTACCTTGTACAAGACTTTATTGGAAATGACTTGTCCTAGGGTGCTTTTTTGAGGTATTTTGGAACTGAAAAGGCAGAAACTTGTTCAGAGTAAGGGAAAACACACTAACCAGTGCATGCTCTTTGTTAGTCATATGATTATAACACTAAAGCTTGCAGACGTGGCCTTTAGCCATATGACCTAAAGAATGGTTTCATGTAGATAAAATGATGAACAGTTTTGGAGAGTCTGAGACTTTTATAAACATAATTAATACCAGCTGTTAAATTTTTGCTGACTCATGCCTTCTATATGAAACCATTAATGCCCCTTACTGCAACATAGCATAACATATATGACCAACATTAATAATAAATATTTCCATATACTTATGTAATTACATCAGAAGCCTTTATTTCTCCTTTTTGTGACATGTAAAGCGCAGAGGGATGGTTTGTATGTATAAATACCAGGACAGAAACTGCTTTGCTCAGGAGCTGGAATTGGATCCTGTATGCATTTATAGGTTTTATGTGGTTGCTTTTCTGCCACTATTGTCATCTGCACTGAAAATCCTTTTCTTCCTTTCCTGGCTGAATACAGTCTGGGCTTGCAAGTGCTGTTTCAGGTTTCAAGTAGGTAGCCAACTGAGCTGTTCTTACCCTTTCTACCCTACCTTCTTGTAGTGTTACAGCACAACTGGAAGCAACGGGGAATGAAAACAAGTATTTTTTTATAGATATTCTTTATCTACCACTTCTCCACTTCTCTGGTCTTCTGTCTTTTTTTTTTTTTTTTTTTTTTTTTTTTGCTAACTACTCCTCTTCCCTGTACTCTGCAGGAGGTGGATGGTAGTTTATAACACCTTCTTTGGTGTTGAGTTACATATTTTCCTTTCAGACTGCTTTAGACTGCCAGCTTAACACTTAAGGGCTTCAGATTGCCAGGCATCACATGGTCCACCAGGCCAAGCGTGTGCTACTAAAATGCATCCTGTTGGCCAAAGGGTCACTCACATTCATAGTAATACCCATAATACTGTTCAAGGAAGCACAGGGTTGGCATCAGTAACAGGAACATATATTGTAGTAGAAACATACATGCCTGGGGTGCCATGCCAGAAGCAAAACAAAGACTGAATCAATTATACTGGGAGGCAAAGGATACTAACCAGAAGCATAGCAGAGGCCCTGCTTTGCTGTTTCTGACAAAGTACATGCCAGTGTCCCGAGAGCTGACTCACCGATCTGTCTTGATGACACTGTTCTACAGCTGAGGAGGGACAGGGAAGAGGAGGAATCAAGTGGAATAGGACAGGCCTCTAGGAGTGAGATTTCCCCCGGGATTATGAAGGTGGCTCACCAGCAGATTGTCCTACCAGACATCCTGGGAAGAATTGTCCAGGAGTCCTTCACATGTCGGTTTTCAGGCACCCATAAGAGTGAGCATGGAGGAGTAGGAGTTTCAATACAGCCATCCACACCATGCTTGTTATTGTTTTGACAGATGCCTGTGTCCAAAGGGAAGATGGCCAATGAACTCCACAAGATATCCTGTAATTCTCTGAGGTGTGCTATGCTGCCCAAGGATTTATGCAGCATTTCCATCTTCCCTCTAGGACTTTTCCATTTGTGTCTTTCTTCTTTCATTCCTTCTGCAGTGTCCTCTGTGGGTTGCCCACACTGAAACGGATTACACAGCTGAGGTTAGCAGTGGAAGCTCTGTTTATGTATCTTATCCTGCCACCACTTTTTCAGGGAGAAGAAATGTCATATTTACTTTAGGCTTTCAAGAAAGTTTTAATAAAATAAAGCTTTCAGCAGTGATCTTACTCTGATATGTTTCACTGATTGTCTTGTGGGCTGACACCTGCAGTTCTAAGACAGCTGAGTTCACAAACTAAAAAAGGAAGAATACAAAAATGATGCAGCGTGCCAGCTGTGGCCTTGAAATGCAGAAATGAAGTGGAAGAGAATAATTTCTTATTGTTCATTCCTTTAAGGAAGAAAGATAATGAGAAGGATGTCTTTGCAGGCATTTAGGGATCTGAAAGTTGGTCATCTGGGGCTTCAGCACATCTGAGTCACGAAGAGAGGGAAAAGAGGAGCAGGAATGCATACACTGCTGTGAAAATTCTGAAGAGGAGTATTGAGCTCAAGGTGCTTCCTGGTGATGCAAGAGAAACAGAAGACGATGTAGGACATACTATTGCAACAATAGGTGAAAAGGGGGAGTAACCTGGGATGCTGTACACTTTCTGCATGGACCACAGTAATATGCCTCATGTTGAGTCCAGAACCTATGCAGACTCTTGGATGCAGTGAGTCACCTAAGAAGACAAAGTACTTTTGGCAACAGAAGCTCCTCTGCTGGTATTTGGTCAAATATATGAAGTTGCTCAAGCCCTTTCCTCCACCACCCTCTGCAGATCACCCGTGGGACATGCAGGCTGTCTGGGAGGTGAAATTGTGTTTCTTAGGAGGCAGACCTCTCTAAAGCTTGCAAGAGGGAAAATGGCTCTTATGCTTCTGGTTCCTATGCACTCTCAGGTTGTTTAGACTCCCAAAAACAAGCTGGAAGGGGCACATGTTCTGTATTCATCTGCAGGTGCTTTGAAATTGCATGTAGACCTTGGGAATTGTTTGCTTGTTTCTAATTTGCATTTAGATTTTATTTATTGCACTTCCTGTGATGCTGCACGATTCTTTGAGTGTTTAATAAGGATAAGGAGTCAGCTCAGCTGACTACACATTCATCTTCCCTAAACATAACTGTGAGTTTAACAAAGTTTTATCTGGCATTTACTTTTCTCCACCTTGTGCTTATGTTAAGCATATACAGTTGCTTGTAATGAAATGAATTACCACTGCTATGCTAAAAGGTTCTACTAAAATATCAGAAACATGGAATCAGGCTATGCAAGTCAGTTAGATGGCATTCCAAGAACATATACTGTCACTGAGGTTTTATGTGGTAGAGAAATCAGCCTGTACCAATGCCATCCATAAAAGTACTCAGGCACAATAATCCTTAGAAAGGTTAGTGGCTCCTTCATCACAGGATGATGAACTTGAAGCTCCCCATGTAATACGACAAGCAGTTCAAAGCACTATAGCATTGTGGCAGACGCAGCCTCCCCAGCAGACAAAGCAAACAGGGTGTGCTGGAGCAGTTTGACACCTTGGCCATTGAGTTGCACCTCACAGTGTTTAACTGGCACCTCAGGGTCTGGAGCTCCAAGGAAACAGGCTCGGGGTCTGGGCTTGTCCCCTCAACCAGTCAGAATGACCACAGTGCCCCCTCAACTGGGGTATAAATGGGGTCCTGCCTAACAGCCATATGAGCTGGTTCTTTGCAGAGCAGCAGGTTTGGCAGTCAGACCCTCCCCTTGGATATGCCATCCAAGGACATTCCATGGACTGAGGGAGTCTCCATGGATCGAGTGAGCCTTGCCCGTGGTATCTCAGGCATTCTGGTGGGGGAGGTTTCCCCTTGATGAGTGAGCATGTGCCCATTTTGGTTCATCTTTCCTTAAGGTGTAGGAATTAGTTGTGTGGTAGTTAATTCCCAACAGACATCCAAACTTGTATTTGGTCAGGAGTTCTGGGCAACTTTGGTTGCAATAAACCTTATTTTGGATAGCAGCTGCTGTTTGCTTTGTGGGTGCCTCCATGACAAACATATTAGTACAACATGTTCCACAATAAAAAACAATCTATACAGGAAAAAAAAACAACACTTGCATTTGAGAGGAATCACCCATCCAAATCACCACAGTTGTTCAGGGTATGAGCACATGAGACATTTTTAATTTCTATTTCCAGTATTAAACCTGGGTTTGCATTGCTGATAGGAAGGACATCAAGATGGATGCTTTTATCGCTTACACAGATTTCTAAGGACATCCATAGGAGTCCAGAATTCAGCTCATTTGACTGTTTAGTATTTTTCTCAGACTTCATATATATCACAGAGGGCACAGCAGCACATCTCCATAGATGATATGTTTATAGTAATTGCATTAGGTTTGAAAGGTAGCTCTGTCTTGTCTCCAGAATAAATGCTGAAATTGCTAAGGATGTAATGAAATGATCTGTATATTGATCCTGACTCTGGGATTCCCCAGGCCCAGGTCTGTCAAGGAGGCTTGTCCTTAGTGCTTAGCAGCTTTGCTGGGAACAAGCTTTGTGCATTTGTAAGCCATCAGTTGCTCAGAGCAGTCTGGAGACTTCATTCTCTCAAGACTAACAGCTGTTTTCATAGACATTTCTACATTTCATATACCACATCTCTCAGGTAAATATATTTCATAATGGCATCACAGGCCTGCAGCACCAGTAACCCACCCACCATTTAGTATATGGAAATGAAGCAGCCAGCTGTAGAGATGTGAACTCCCTCATGTTATGAGGCATAGGACAAGCTGGATTTCTATGAAGATCTAGTTTCCTCCTGAGGTAGTTTTAGTCATCTTACGTCTAACAAATTATTTGATCCCGTGCATTCTCTTGTTCCAAAAGTGATGAACAACGGCCAATAATAAGAGAGTTAAACCCTTCTGCTGAATCTGTCTTTAAAATGCTTGAAGAAGAGACTATAGTCTGGGCCAGGAGCACTGATACTGAGCCCTACAAATCCTCTGCTTTCCTGATGGAAAGGTTTGTCTATCTGGAAGCAGTCACTACTATTACTACTATAGTTACTCCTGTTTGAGAAGAAAATGAAGATTATTCACAGTATATGACTAAGTCAGATCTACTTTTGAAAAAGGTGTTTATTTCATGTATATTTTTGTTCTGTCTTATTCCTGAGTTAGGAGAACACTGCTGGCCTATACTGCAGCCCAGTCCTATTCTCATCTTTCTTCCAACTACATGAAATGCAGGAGGAGGGATTTCAGCAGGATGTGTTGCCAGCATCTGGATGATCAGATGAAAAAGGATTTAATGAAAAAGGATTCTTTGCTTAGGTCTTCTTTTTTTTTTTTTTTTTTTTTTCATATACCTGTAAAACTCACTGGGAAGTTCTTTGTGATTGTTTGTATGCATGAATATGCATTTAGGAAAATCACCCACAAACAAAATAAATGTATAACCTAACTGGAATGTCTAAACTCATCATGAAAAGGAACACTGAGCTTTACAAATCCTTTAAAAAAATTGAATATAATTTTGCTGCCCCCTCAATTACTTAGGTCTTGGTTTTCAGCCTACAAATATTTGTAGCTACCTTCAGGAAAATAAATGTTTCTAAAAACCACTTTTGCTAAAAATTTGTTGTCGCTATTTGCATAAGTAATTTGATGAGTTAAGTGGTTAAAGTGGTGAGAGTAGGAACATACATTTTCCATTAAACATTCTGGGTATTTATGTTTCAGGATATTCTTTTTTTCTTAAGCACAATAATAACATACACAGTCATCATCCTGAGTAAGCCTCACGAAGGTTAATTAATGTTTAAAAAGAAATCTCCCATGAAAATGTGAGATGTAATTTGCTATGGAAGATAGGCCATTTGAAGGAAATCTGCACAAATAATAACTCTTTATGAAACTTGTCTGTCTGATTTGGTGAGATGCTGTGTGGGTGTAAATGGTGTGTGGTTTGGTTGGGATTTGTGATTGCATTTTTATTAATGCAGCCGTAGGGCTTTTTCCCTAATAAAATAAATGTGTATTTAACACTGGGAAAATCTTCGGAGATAGGCATTGTCCTACTAAAAAATTATCTTAAAGGAAACATTTTACAATAGAAGGGGAATCTTCATCATGGAATTCCCTTTGGAAACCCTAGTCTGTTTTATGTTGACTTTGATTCAAAGGCTAAATTACATTTAAATATTTTACAGCAATACTGCCTTTAAATGGGTTATAAATAATTCACTTAAAAGCTGAACAGATGTGTCTGTGGAATGCAAACTCTCTATATCTTAATGATTAGATTTAATAGAGTAAAACAAACTTCCAAGCTTTCAGTTATTGGAAAACAGATGACAGGAAATCTGACATGCTGCTCTGTGTAGAAGAAACAGATAAACTAGAAATAGTAGCATCAGGGAGTGCCTAGACATTTTTTTAATTATTATTTTTGAGCAGTTACATTGCCTATAACATTTTTCCCCTTTTCATGTTTGGAAGAAGGCCAGTTTTCATTTTCTGCAACAGTCTTTACATAGGAATGGGATTTGCTTTAAACAGACCTTGAAAAATACAAAAACCCTATTCAAATCTTAAGCTGGTTCTGAAATGCCACTGCTCAGAAGATCGAGGAAGATCTTTAAATAAGGACAACAATGGAACCTTGCACTGAAAAATATTTTCAACCATTTTTTCCTCCTTAAGATTATTGTTTTGAAATCTTAAAAATCTTTATATTGTGTGTGTATATATATATATGGAGATAATAATCCAGATTCTCAGATCCTAGGAAGTAATCTAGCTACAATGACTTACAAAACCTTCAGCAAAACCCAAATCAAAAAATGAGATGATCACTCCAGACTCCCTTTATCCACTTAACACGCAGAGGACATAAAATTACAAAAAAGAAAAAAGAGGAAAAAAAACACCAAACCAAACCAAAGCAAAAAAACAACTTTACAAAATAGGCAGAGCTTTGGCCTTTTGATTACAAATAGAAAGAGGGTGTGAGTGCAATATGGTGGTTCTCTTAAAAAATCAGAAATTACACAGAAGTACTCTTGGGTATTTGGCTGGCATTCAGAAATGTCATAACTAGCTATTCCTGGTTTCCAATTTTGCTACTCTGACAGTTATCTCTAATCTAACTTTAGTATTAAAACCTATCTTTTTGGTAAAAACTACAGATTTGTATATGTACAAAATAAGAATTCTACTTGATATAGCAAGTCTTTTCCCAATATTTATAAAATCCTTGAATCTGTTTCTATTAGAAAATTAGAGTGTTAAAAAAGCAATTTTTTTTTTTCTTACAAAATCTTATGGTATAGTTGTGTACAAATATATCATCAAACAGAGCATAGTAATATAATACTTCTGTGAATTTCTCAAACATTTGTTTCCCAATTAGAAGAAAAACAGCTTTCAAGATGTAATTCCAAACAGAAATCCAGATTTTAAGCAAGATGTAGCCCCTACCAGTCGTTTGTGTATTTTGAGCATCATTTCTGGGCAGACGTCCAAAAAGCCCCCAAAATTCAGGCACAGAACAAAGGAATTTGAAGAGGATGAAAGGCAAAAGTGTAATTCAGTAAACTAAGTTCAGAGCTTCTCACAGCTTTGGCAGCAGTGCTATTAATTCTATACTCTCAGGACTTTCTGAAAGACCCTTTCTGGAAGTGTGTAAGTAGGCAAAGCCCTGAGCTTTCACTTACAAGAGTAACTTTGAAACTTAGATACGGGTAAAAGAAATTTGACAATACCAAACCTTTGAAATAGAAAGATGAAAAGGAAACAAAAAAATACCCCATATTTATGAGAATTATTTTTTATTATTATTGAAAGGCTATTGAGTTTTTAATACCTGAGTGAGGGATATGGGAAGTTACTTTGATTGTGGCCTTTGTCAACTCTGAGGTAACCTTTGTTCTGTCTCCTTTTAAGATGAACCATGATGGGAAGCAGCACAAAGTCTGTCTTAACAGTAAATAAGAAAGGCACAAGGCAAATTTTTTACACAAAAAATGTGTAAAATCATCCAGTAAAACCAGTACTGGAGTGTTGAAGGCAAGTGCTTCTAAACTTCTGAGTTACTCAGACTGCACTTGACTGTAGAACATGACCCGTGAGTAAGGATACAGGAGAAACTCTCTGCAAGCAGCAGCAGCAGCATTCATGCCCAGCTGGAAAGCACATTGCTCACAAGAGTAGCAGTGATGTGCTAGCACATGTGAGCATTGCATGGTGAGCAGGAGCCTGAAACTTTGCAGCTCCCCTCAGGTGCCCTCCTGGCTCAGCTCTACCCCCATCCAAGAGAAGCTGCCTCAACATGAAAGTGCTCTTGTAACGTTGGAGCCATTCACAAAGTGAATTGTCAGGGGAATGGTGAAATGACAAATGTTGGCTGCTTTCCCCCCGCTCCCCACCTTTTATTTTTATTTTTAAGCACTATTCTTTGTTAAGTTTCAGTTAAAACTTAATCCAGCCAAGTGAAGCTTCAGCTCTATTCTTTGTGTCCAGACCTGCTCTATATACTAAATATGTTGATATTTTCTGCTGTGTAACCCTGCTTCCCTTGTATCAAACATCAGAACCCTTATGGCTTTCTTCACAGTACAGATGTATGAAAATGTAATGGGAAGCATATTGGAAAACTTGTGGGAGCAAAGCCAACCACCTACGCAGAGCAACTAATGTTCTTTTATTATCAGATCTCTGGCAGTCTGTGCCAGAATGCTACACCTCATCCCCTCAGTTCATTTTCACTATTGCTGCTTGCAATATGGGGGATTTTAAGATGTATGTACCTAATTTATTTCCTTGTTTTCTCTGCGTGCAACAGACATAATAGGAGGAAGTTGTACTCGAATACAAGCTCTGTAGGCTTTTTTCCAAGGTATGGCTAGCTGTCATGAATGCTGAGCCAGGTGTATCCCAAGCACGGTGTGCTGGAGTGCAGTAGAACATACTCTGTGTCTGCCCGGGCTGGACCTGACTTGCGAGTCCCTTCTCTTCATCAGTGTGTGATGTTTATTGTAATGTGCACTCGTTCAGCTTGATGCTGCACTGCAAAGGCTGCAGTTGGCTTTCCTGCATGTACGGCAGTTGCTCCAATGTTTAGCAAAGGCATTTGTGGCTGCCAATGTCAGTCCAAGACTGCTTCAGAGAGCAATCACCATCCCCATAGAACCGTAGAATACCATGTTGGAATCAAGGACTATCTAGTACAACCTTTTAAGGTAAACTATATCTTAAATGAGATGGTCAGGATGTCTTAAAGGTTCCAGAGTGATTCACCACTGCCCTTGGGAGATTATTCCAATGTCTAATTGTTCTCATGGTGAAAAAAATCACCCATCTCTATGCACAGATTCCAAATGCACACTCTGAAGTGTGCATCTCATTTTGACGCTGAGTAGGTGTTCAATCTGAGCAGGTGCATCGCTGAATTTTGTAGGTAACGTGTTACAACATTTTGCATTTGGCAACTTCTTCATTCTGAATGGATCTACTGTACAGTTCTATATATTGGTGACATTCTTAGATGTGGTATTATATGATGTTATTTTCGCATCTCTGAAGCTTTTCCTTATGCCCAGTAATGCAAAATATCATTGACATTTTGTCAATTAATTTTGAACTGATAAATTTGAAATGTTAAAATTGTGAAAAAAGTAGGTGACATTTATTTTTTTACATAAATCAACAATTTGTCTATTCTTTAACTAAGGGCATTGCTTTTAAAGTAGAATAAAACAACTGTTATTATTAGATGAGAAATGTGAAATTATATTAGTTCAGCCCAGATTACTGAAGGAACAGCTAATAGTAACTCTGTTATCTCATGTCTACAAACAGCGTAATTGGTGGAAAATTTGCACAGCTTTTCCCGTTAAGGGTCTCTGTTAGGCATCTTTCATTTTAACAGTGTCCCTTTTGTTTCTTTTGAACACATTTACTTGTTGTCACTAGTTAAACTGGGGGGAAAGTGACATTCTTTGCAAGAAGATTAATTCAGATTTTCCTTAACATCTAAGAAACGTATGATGAGGACTCCCCACTATCCTTTCCCCCACCCTAGCTGTGCCACCATTCCTCCTCTGTGGTCATGTCAGTAGAGGAGGTTTGGGGTGGGTGATGAGGCTGCGATGTCATCAACATGCTGAAAACTTAGCTCTGTTTTTCACCGAAATAAGTGGCAATAGCATTACAGCTTTCTCATCATTGAGTTGACAAGCTGGCTGATGAAATAACATGCTGTGGTTCTCAGAGAACTGTCTTCAAATCAACCTTTGTGAGGCAAGGGACAGCCCTTTTAGCACAAGCATCCAGAACAGTGGTTTGGACTGGTGTCAGCAGCAATTACCGAGATGTTCTTTCTGCCCTTGTCAAATTATTTTGCAGCCTGTGGATCTTTGTGTCTGCCTTTGTCCCCTCTTCCCTGATAGCAGACAGGTCTTGTTATCATCTGGGGCAAACCTGGAATTCAGTATTTTCTCTCTCCTGTGGTGTTTGTTTGTTATCTGGACTGTAAATGTCTCCAGCCGGTTTACCCTGGGCGGGGGAAACTCCATTTAGCTTTCCATTTAAACACCAAAGTCAATTATTGAACTCATTTAGCAGCAACACGGTTTCGACAGTTGAAGGGACAGAAGTCTATTCACACGTCTCTTAGTGAATTACAAAGAGTTTCTGTGAGTATACCTTACAGTAAACAGCAATACTGTGAGACATCCTGGACACAGGAGACCTAGGGAGGATGATTTTGCAGTCATCTTACTTCTATCTGTGAAAACTGAGAAAGTGACAATTAAAAACTGTTTGTCAACTGACTCTCCATGATACGGGCCAAATCCTGCTTGTCTTCCTGGAGTAGTCAGTTTGAAGCTGATGATAGCCATATTTCACAGAATCACAGAATGGCAGGGGATTGGAAGGCACCTCTGGGGCTCATCTAGTCTAACCCCCCTGCTAAAGCAGGTTTGCCTAGAGCAAGTTGCACAGAAATGTGTCCAGGTGACCAGGTTTTGAAAGTCTCCAGGGAAGGAGACTCTCCTGTGTGAGCCATTTAACTGTGTCCAGTGAGCAGGATTTATTACTTTGTCAAGCAGGGTGACAATAGCTGGCAGAAATCTGTGAAATAATTGGCACACAGCTAAAATGCATCAGATGATTATCCCGGCTGAGCTTTTCCCAAAATAATTGTGAAACTACTTTAAATGTGTGGCAATATCAGTGCTATCACAGACAGATCTTCACAAACTTTCTCATTTTAATATTCCTTAATTTTAAGTCTAGAGTGTTTATTATGAGATGATCCTCTACAGAAACAGAGTAAGACAAGGTTCCTGCACCAGAGGTTTTACAGGTCTGGACAGTAGAAAAAATGGCCCCAAAGATAAATGCATCCTTTTTTTTTAAGGAAACAAAGCAAAATCAGCAATCAAAACCCTCAGAAATTACTTATCATCTGTATTATCAGAGGTTTCTTTTTAATGTCAGTATTTTCTCGGAACCTCTAAGTGCTTTAGAATGAGAAGAAATTACTTTAAACCCATTTTCTAGTGAAGAAAAATTGGCCTAACCATGTATTTGTATGGGTAGAGATAAAAAATCAGTACCTTTACTGAAAAAAAATGGGAATAAGCATTTCTTTCAAATAACGAAATACAAAATAATTTTAGATATTTCAGACAAAACAATACTCCTTCTTTCAGTACAAGGTAATACAATATTTGCCTATAACTGATTTTTTAAATTTCTCTGAAAAACAGATACCTAAAATGTGTGTTCCATCCTCACACTTAGGTCAGCTAAAACTGAGTATGTTTTCCACAGCACCAAGGGGCTTTCCTTGAGATTTCCTGTGGAAAAGAGATGAAAAAAAAGGCTGTGACATCTTTCAATTGTAATATATAGGGCAGCTATATTTCAAATATTTATTGCATTACCTGTATAGGCACTAAAAGGAAAAAAGAGAAGGGTGAAAGGACACAACTTGTAACTGAAAACTATACGGCAAATGGAGCAGCAGCCAACTGTGTGAAGGGAATTTTGCATCACAGGGGAATTGATTTTACACAGCTGCACTGACTCAGTAGTTGCTCATGTTACCTGGCTTCTTATCTACTTATATAAAAGGTGAGGAGCATCACAAATAACTTCTTGCAACTGTATGTGCTGCCATGGGGGTACCAAGTATGTTCCTGTAACCATCCTCATGCTGTGCTCTAGGAAAGGGTCAGACCATCTACAGCAAGTGGTGCTGGCACCATTGCCCATGCATGAGACAGGCGTATAGGCAAACATCAGGAGAGCTGCAAAGCTGGCAAAATCGAAGTGAAATCCTAAGCTGGGAGCAGTGGCAAGTTCTCAATAAAACACTGCTGAACACTGGGTGAAGGGGAGAAACCAAAGGGAAACTTTTTTCTAAGTTCTTCAGCAGTACTCTGCATATGCATTTTTTTCAGGTGAATGTCCCAATCCTGCTTTGTGCCATTTCATTGGTTCTAAAAAAAAAAAAAAGGTGCAAATGAGCTGTAATATGAAGGATTTGGTCTAGTCTTATTATGTTAACTGAATAGAAAAAAAATAGATGCTGCTTTATGTCGACTGGATTTGCACCAAGTTTCTTATTTTACAGTTTCTTTAATGAAAGACTTATGAGTACAGCTATATGGAATCTTTTTAATATAGACTCTTGCAGGTTTTTTTCAGACTTTGCAACTGTTGATGCACTATTTTAAATATAAATGTGACCTGTCAATCCTAACATCTCATATTAGGAGTGAAATTCTAATTAACTATTATGAAAAGTGATGAAATCAAATCCGAAATTCATGAATAAGTGAACTGTGATGAAATTAGGTTGGGCTGATGTATAGCAACTGTCATCTTAAATACAGCCCTAAGACCTTTCACCATACAAAAATTTCTTCTTGGAAAGAACAAAAACTGGGATTAAGAAACCATCAAAATCTCTACTGTTGATTTGCCAGTGGTGAAACTGTTTTCTCTATCTGCTTGGATTTAACCGATTGATCCAATCCTTTTGAACAAAGTTTCCTTTAAATTTCTGCCTTATTTACATCAAGAACTGCTTAGACATCTAAGCAACAAGCTTCTGACCCAATTTTAATGATCTTTTAGCAAGCAGTGTTCATCAGAAGGTTTGATTCCGCTGCTGCCTGAGTCTGCATGAGTGAACCAGATCTGTAGCTGGTGGAAACTGGTGTTCAAAATGATAGGCAGTAAAACCTTCACTCCTGCTTTTTTGAGGAATTTGATGCATTTGATGGGTAATTCCATCTCTGATTCTTTCCACCAGCCCAAGCTCCCTCCTTGGGCTTGTATTTTCTTAGGAAATCCATATAAAAGATCCATTGTCAAAGAGCCCCTTTTATTTCTTATAGACACTTAATGAGAGCAAGTTTCACACTGGACCTTCAAGAACTGTATTAGCTGCTCACAAATCGTGAGAGGAAAACCTCTCTTATGTGAATATCTGCAACCAAGCAGCATGGAATACTTCTAAATATGGGAACTTTATTTACGCTGAGTTAAACTGGAACTAAGATTTTATTAGTGCATTGCAAAAATACAAATGTGAGGTGTGAGAACTGCATGCAGAGGCAGAGCTACTTGTGAGGGCCATCGGGTTTGTTACTGCCTCTCTGTGTAAGTTTGCTGACGTATTGTCAGTTCCATCAAATACACACCAAAATGAGCATCACAGTAATTTCTGTCATGTGGAGAATGTCTACCAGAATATAGATGGCAATTCTCTTCCTCTGTATGGTCAGCACCTACATTTTGTAATGTTAGAATAAGGAAAGATTTCTGCTTTTACTCAGGTCACCTTTAGAAAAACTCCAGAAAATATGTGGTGTATATGTGGGGTATTTTGTTCCTTTGCTTGACTGTGGTGGAAGGAAGTTTATGTTCAAGTCCAGGATCCAAACTGGAATTAGTAATAGAAATGTATTCGTAGATTTCCTAAAAGTCTCTTCACTGGGTACAAGTTTTCTGCTGTGCTTGCAATGTGAACCTTTCGTCATCGTACTGATGCATTATAGCCAGAACTTAAGTAATCTTCTTTCATTTCACAGCTGAATTTAGTGCAAATACTAAAATTACACAAACGATGGAAAGGAATTAAGGCTATTATCGTCATAGCACGTACACACATGAATAGTTCCATCAAATGCAAAAGACCTAATTTAAAGCATGAGCATCTTAGCTATTTAGCATGCTTTCAGTGTTAACGTAAGATGGGGTATTTTAAATAAATGTTTTAGCTTTTGCACGGTGTTTTTGACAGCACTCACAATGGCACGGTGTTGTTATTTCCTCTGACCTTGCTTGCAGTGAGCACTGTGTGAGTAGATTAACATACAGAAGCTTTTTGCAACTGCGAGGAACAACCATCTAAATGGCAAAGAGTGGGGAAAGCTGTACTATCCATGCAAAAAATGGATAATAAAAGGCTTCACCTAAGCTTCAGTGAAGTTAAAGATAAGTGAATATGAATGAGTTGCTAAAATGGCTGCCTTTTCACCTAGAATATGTTCAAAAAAAAAAAAAAAAGGACGTGAGTGCCATTTTGGGAGCATATGATCCCTTTCTTCTAATTACTCACCTCCTGTCATAGCAATCTTTCTTGGAAAGAAGAAAGGCAAGAAAACAATTAAGTTGCTTTCTGAGTTAAGTGTTGATTATGCATTACAGTTACACATTATCCTAACAAGCCTCAAAGGATGTCAGAAAACAGTTCCTCTGGTTGTGCATTTTAGTGTAAGAAAACAGCAACCTCGATGTTTTATTGCTAATAATTTCAGTCCTGCAAACAAAAAAGTTCAATCAAAGAGGGCTCCTAAATCAAAAACAGCAATTCTTCATATTTTCCTGTCTATTCAGATAGGAATTCTTACTAGGAATCAATTTGTAACCCTCTGGCCCTAAGAAAATACCGTATTTCTCAGTAAGACTATTTATGCTCAGGGTGTATGTAAAAAACCTATGAAGTATTGTTCTCCTTCTGTTTTGTTTTGTTTTGTTTTTTTCCTGAGCAGCAGAGTAAACATTTGAGGAAATAAAAATCTTTTCTCAACATAGGATATTTCTTTATATTTCATTCTGCTCCCTTCATACTGCCTGCTCAATCTGTCACACACAGGCAACAACCATGGCTCCTTCTGAAATATTTTTCATAGGTGGACCTGATTTTCAGCACATAAAGTGGATTGTCTTTAACATTTATGCTGAGCAATTTGGGCAACAGCTATTCCATAAATGCTACAGAGTCTTTATTTCTGTCCTTATGGGAGTGCTTCTAATATACATACCGCAGAGACACAATATGCCTGCAATGAGCCAGGAGTCTCAGGGGCATAAGAGAAAAAGTCTATCTCAGATTTCTCCCTGCAGAAGTGCTCAAAGGAAAGGCTGTAAGGTGGATACTTCGGAGTGGAGAAACGTTTCTGGAGGAAACAACATGGATCTCAGGATTTCCAACTCTAGGGACTTTTTTTACATGGACGTTTTCCTGACTCATCTTGACAATTTACAAGCCATCTCCAGAGCAGACCTCGGACACTATGGCAACAGAGCTCCCTAGTGTACTGAGCTGAGTTGACTTGTCTTGCAAATGAAAAAAATTGCCCTTCGTAAAATGAAAGACACGTGAAAAGGTAAAATGAAAGATGGGACTTTCCACACAACCTTCTGTTACTGATATTGTCATCTAGGTGAATTTTAAGTCTCTTTTTGTCAATCTCAAGAGTTATCAACAACTTTTCATAGCATTTTGAAGAGCAATATTGTAAAAGACTTTGTAAGAGCAAAGTTAGAATTAAGTTGTGTCTCTTACAGAACAAAGCTACTGTAACTTCATGGGGTCTTCAGTGAGCATTGGCAAAGTTCATACATTTGCCTATCTCTTCTTTTTCCATGGCTGTAAATATTACATTGAAATTCCTTCTAACATCCAGAGGGAGTCCAGCAATACCCTCCAGCTATGCAGCAGCAGTATAAGGAGTATGTTGAGAAACGGGAGCAAAACGTCTTCCATCAACCTGAATGTTTTAGACCCTGGTGATGCTTTAAGGAACTGAGTTCACTCTGTCTCTCTGTATAGTTACAGATAGGTAGAGATGAAGACTTAAATATCTGTCTAGATAAAAATAGTTGTGTTTTTTTTACTAGCCAAATGAGAAAATTCTTTTGTGCTACAGGAGACCAGATCCAAAACCAAACCCATTGTTTTCTGAGATGGAGCAGAAACCAGCTGGGATTTAGGAATTTTAAAATGACATTTCTGAACAAAAAAGTCAAGATGGGAAAGCAGTGCAACTCCCACCATCTAAAAAAATCTAAACCTTCTGTTTTCAAAGTGTTTGTCCCTACTGTCTTTTCATGTTAGAGACATATCTCAAACTAAGCAAAAGCAGGTACAAAGGAACCTATTGTCTTAACCCCTCTGTATTTCACTGCAGGAAGGGGTAAGAAATGCAAAAAGAATGTTGTTAATTATTTGCCCGTTTTCTAAGTGTAAAAGCAAATTGAATGGAACTGCCATTTTACCCTTGGTATTTTAAAGTCCATTCAGCATGGAAGGAAAATTTGTGCTGTCAGGGACAACACTTACCCACTGGGGCTAGGGCAAAGTGCTTTTGCCTGGGAAAATTGATTCCTTTTGTACTTCTCAAAGAGTTCGGCTCATGCAGGTGTTGATTTGGTATTGATCCTCAAATCCATGCCTGTATTCATGTCCTACCAACCCTTTTGGTTCCTGGGTACTTCCACTGGTGTGGGGGACCCAGTAACTAATGATATGAGTTCAACCTCATCAACAAAAGAGTTAAACAGGCTGCATTACTGATCATTGCCAGTAATGGCATAAAAACAAGAGGGAACAAGACTTGTGATCGCTTTTCTGGCCTGAAATCCCTAAGGCGCTATAATGTGATGCTGTTTTCATGGAGATACTCTGAAGAGTACAACTAACTGCTCTTTAATTTCCACAAACATAACTCAGAGCTAATTAAATTACCTTTTATTTCTGTAGTATTCTTTTGTACTATTGAACAAAAAAAAAAAAAAAAAAAAAAAAAAAAAAAAAAAAAAAAAAAAAAAAAAAAGAGAGAGAAAAGAAAAAGAAAAAAGAAGAGAAAAATGATAATTTACTGGAGTTATTGAAAGCTCTGTTACCATTAAGATTCATAGCTTCCTGACAGACTCCAAAGGACTTTGACACCGAGAGATAAAAATACAGGTGAAATGCAGCTGTTTTCAGGGAAAGTTATCATACACAATTCAGGAAGGTTTTAGAAAAGAGTGACGGAAACTAATTCTGCTCTGGCACTAGCAGGAAGAAGAAGTTTTAAAATAAGGCAACTGAGAGGGTTTCAGCAATGAACCTACTGTTGTCCAAAGCAGCAAAATTGCAAGAGAGTAGAAAAAAGAAAGCTGGAGCTGTGATGCTGGAACTGGAATTCATGTGAAAGCTAGTCATCTAAGGATTTTTGTTACCATCTGTGTGTTGTTAGATACTATTATTAATAGGACTATTAAACATTTATTTATATACTGCTGTCAAAATACTATCTCAGAAGTTATTATTGTACCATTCTGTAGGAAGCATAAAGCAATCAGATGAATATCTGTTAAGAAAAATATTTCAAGTCTGAACTTCTGTACCATGACTTGATGATTGACTGAGGTGTTTTACTGAATTCTGAACTAAATAGTGGAATGTCTGAAGCTATTCACTGGGCCATGAAGTATCACTGAAGTGATCTTAATTATCTGAATTTAGTATATGGATTTTTCAGCATTGTGCATGTCACGCAACTCTGTAGATACATCATATACTTTGTATATAGCTATGTACAATTGTCTGTCCTAAATACAGTATAGAATATGAAAGGTTACTAAGGAAGCCTCCAAATGACAACTTTTAAATTTAATTTAAATTACTCAGATTTTACTGCTTCAAAAAAACGACATTGCCTCCAACCCTGTGATTGCAGGCAAAGTTACATGGTGCATCTGTGTCACTTAGTGAAAAAAGGCACTGTAAGTTTGCTGTGGAATAATGAAGAAGATTGAGCATAGGCTAATAGCTATTCTAAAGTAAGTCTGCACTAAAATCCATAGTGCTTCTACTCTGCAATTTTGTATAGAAGTGTAATTACCCTATGGTAAAACTAAAAGCACATTATAGATAACATCTTTCCACAGAAAAGAGTAGATTCATTTCCAAGAGTCATACTGTATGCTAGAAATTGTATGGGGAAACAGAAATATATTTTAGCATTCAGTGCTGTGACTGTAATTTTTTTGCCAAGAGCAGCCGCTGTGAGATGGATGCCTGTCAGACAGGACTGTTAGTGGATGCATATTTAATTTCTACATGAATTTCTCTACTGCATTGTAGACTCTCATTCCTTTAAGATGGTCTGAAAGAGTTGAATGTTAATGCAAAATTTAAAGTTGATCAATATTCCCCATTCCATTTAAGAGAGAGAATCTGGATCTGTCTCCCAGCCGAGTAAAAAAAGAGTCACTGTAGTTTCTACAGGAGTAAGAAATTAAAAAGTTTTAAGACCCTATTCTCATATTTGCTTGGAATTTAAAAAGCCAGAACAAACACTTCTAACAAACTCCAAAACCTTTTCCCCCAGTAGAACTTTTAGAAGTTACATTCCCTTGATGAAATGTGCACAGCTGGCCAATGGCTGTAAATGCTTTGAGGGCAAAGCGGGATTTTTCAGTACAGCTTTAACACAAAAAAAGTTATTGTATGCATGAGTTAACAGCTTTGATTCAGATTAGGATGTCAATGTGGCTTCACGCCATCTGCTTAGTGATACTGCTTTGGAAGATAAGGCTTGGTTAGGCTGAGACAATATCAGTAGTTCTCTGAAAATCATAAATCCTAGAGTAGAGACAATGTGATACTCTGTATCACAATGGAAGACATTAAACTTTTCATTCAGTAATATATATGTTCCTCTACTTACTACAAAACCATCTTCATTTAGTATCTTCAGGTCAGCACTCTTAGAAATACAATAATAATCAGTGAAAATAAACCTTGGGGCTTGTTTTCACAGAACTGAGACAAGAGGATGAGGCTGTAGCAGTCACAGCACGTAGCACATGGGCTGGTCAAAGATCAGGCAGTCACTGTGAACAGTTTTCCAGAGAATTGATATTGAGCTGTGTGTAACTTGGCAATAGCTGTAGAGTTGTTGAAAGGATTATGGAGAAGTATAAAGCTGAATCTTTCCTCGTGATCATACGCATGTGTTGTAAGATTGTTTGCAATGTCTTGCACAGTAGTGTCCATCTACTCACATGTAATAAAGCTGCCCTGTTGTGTTCTAGGGGAGATCAGGATCCACCTGAAGGCCATTCTGAAGGTCTGGTGTGACATGCAAGTCTCAGTGGGACAAGGGACTATCTATCCCATGTGGGAATAAATTCCTAAAGCCGTGTTCGGGAATGAATCCCATCCTAGTGTCTTAGACTTATTCCCAAATATGTCAAACTACTCTGATCTGTAGCACACTATGTGATATAATTGGCTTCAGTGCTAGAACTCAATCTTCTGATGATTATCTTTCATTCCTCAGGACTATGCTCACTTAGCCTGCTGTCATATCTGCTGTTTGAGAACAACTGTGATGTTACAGACGTTCAGAGCAGAGCCTAGTGTTATATTTATTGCTTTGAAATGCCATCATTTGGGCTTTCTATCCCAATGGAAAGCTGACAAGACTTTTATTTGGGTACTTGGTTTATTGATGTGCCATTTTTTGGTTTCTGAGTTAATACTGTTTTTTTCTAGTTACATTTCAGGCTTCTTTTAGTACAAATCATCGGGGTGTGACTGAGTTCCATTACAGTAGATGAAGGACTGGAAATACTGGGGTAATCCAGTGCAAAGGAGGCTGAAGATCTTTTAGCTGTAGTCTTGGATTGGGGAGGAGTAGGAGAAAGAAGGACTAGAGGAGTATGACAAAAAGAAATGTGTGGGGAAGTTTGAAGTGAGATGTAGGAAATGCATTTTGGAAGAATTAAGGGAGAGAATGCAAAGCCCATGGGTTCCTGGTGTGCTGCTGAGGAACAGGCACTGTTTTCATTCCAGAGCACTGGGAGGAATTTCAAAGTAGAAAGATTTGGGTAATGGGAGATCAGGGTTATTTAAGTATGGGAATAGGGATCTATGGGAAACCTCTTTATTCTTTCTTAGAGCTACCAGGATTATAAAATGCAAGACCTTTACTGGAATCAGTCCTTTCTAGTTCAGAGTACTAATTTTCAGTTTTGATAGAAGATCAAGGCAAGGAAAATCTTACTTCAGTCTCTGGGAACAAATAATCTTGGAAAACATTTCAGAACAGGTGAAGGGCAAGAAAGTGATGGGGAGTAGTCAGCATGGGTTTACAAAAGAACAGTCATGTCTGACCAGACTGACAGCCTACCATGAAATGACCAGCTTGGTGGACGAAGAGGGAGCTGTAGATGTTTTTTATCTTGACTCTATTAAGGCTTTCAACTCTCTGTTGCATAAGATCCTTACAGACAAACGGATGAAATATGAACTAGATAAATGGACAGTGAGGTGGACTGAAAACTGGGTGAACTGCCAGGCTGAAAGGATTACAGTCAATGGCACAAAGTCCAGATGAAGGCAGTTTGTTAGTGCTGTGTCCCAGGGTTCAATACCGGGGCTGATACTGTTTAATATCTTTGTTAGTTACATGGATGATAGGACAGAGTGTACCCTCACAGAGTTTGTAGTTGATGTTGACAGATGAACCCTCAAGTGTTAAAAAACTGGGAGGAGTTGCTGGCACACAGACAGTTGTGCTGCTGTATAGAGGGAGACTGGAGAAACAGGCTGGAGAAACGTGCTCAAGCAGTTCAGTAAAGGGAAATGCTGTCCTGCATTTGGGGAGTAGTCCCATGCACCACTGCATGCAAGAGGCCACCCAGATGGAAAGCAACTCTACAGGGAAGGACCTTGGAGTCCTGATGGACAAGTTGACCAGGAGTTAACAGTGTGCACTTATGGTGAAGAAACCCAACCACCTCCTGGGCTGCTTTTATGCAGAGCACTCTCAGCAGGTTGATGGAGTTGATCTTTCCCTTCTACTTTGCCCTGGTACAACACATCTAGAGTGCTGTATCCAGTTCAGGGTACCCCAGTACAAGAGAAACATAGACATATGGGACAAAGTCACCACAGGACCAAAAAAAGTGGTTAAGGGATTAAAGCAGCTGTTATAAGAGGGGAGACTGAAAGAGCTGGAACTATTCAACCTGAAAAAAAAAAGGCTCAGGTAGATCCTATTAATGTGTCTATGTATCTGAGGGGATGGAGTGGAGAAGACTGTTCTGAGTGGAGCCCAGTGATGGGACATGGTCCTGATCAGCTTGCTCTAGATGAATCTACTTTGAGCAGAAGGGTGGAGTAAATGATCTCCAGAGGTGCTTTCCTGCTTCAACCATTCTATGATTCTGTGGTCCTCATCATGTGAGTGGAGCTAGGAAATGCACCGGCATCCCCTCTCTGTCTGCCAGTGACAAATCTTTATTAGAGTTTTCATTTATAATTTCCCAGATCCTATTTATAAATGTGGAATCCCTTTAGCTGGCAGTGAAACACATAATTTTAAACTACCTGGCAAGAGTTTAATGCTCCCAGTGATGCGTAATTGTCAAATGCTTTTTACTTAATTCCGAACCAGACTGCGTTAAGACAGTGCACCATTAGACAACAACAACCTGACTGTTGGGATAATTAAAGATGCTGAAAATGCTCAAAAAGAAAATTAGTGAAGTGTGCAGGGGCACTTTAGATCAAACAAATGATGGTTTTGTTGTTCATGATAATTTTATTATCTTCTAAAAATACTTCTTCTACAATAATCAAATCATAAACTTACTGTGCTCCTTGACTTCTAAAATCTCTCTTACAGAAGAAAATGATCCTTCACAGGACATGGGTATCTTCAATTATATCATTCATCTTGGACGAGTGTTTCCTTATTCTACCTTTTTTAATAGATTTTCTTAGCAGATATTTAGTAGCTATTTGATGTTCAAACTTCAGGTTTGCTTCTGGGTGTTTAGTTAATGAAGCAACTCGCGCTAACCATCTGTTGCATTGTTGTTGTCAATATGTCACTGTGCTTTTCATCGTTTCAGAGAGAAGGGCTGTGCTAATTAATGGCTGCTGTAGAGCACTCCCTTGTTGCTGAAGACAATAACCCCTTCAACCTACCTGCTTAGCAGATCATAAGCACATGCCAGGATGGAACCACAGGCAGTGTTAGAGCCAGGAGTCTTTTCTCACACTTTTCTTGTAGGGAAAAAGGTGGTGAGACACGGGGTAACAGGGTGAGAGTTGTTCTGCCAGACAGGAAACTTACTTTATTTGTAGGACATTGGTTCTGTTCGTGCTGCTTTGCACTGGAGCTGCCACCTCGGTTTCTTGTAACTTGTAAAATCATGATTCTGGCACTGAGGTGAACATCACAGCAATTACAATACAAGTGCTAGTAAGCCTTTTCTTACATGTAAAAGAGGTGGCTGTTGAAATACTTCCCTTTTTCTAAAGGATGTTCTAGAAGAGAGGGGGTGTCTGCATTTAATTGGAGGGATGTTTTATTTTCATTACTGAAAATTTAAGTTTTGTAATGTTTCTTTGTTGTTGGTATTTCTGTCATTTAATGCAGCAGGGTAGAAAGATAGCACTTGGTCTGTATTTCTTCTTCCCCCTGGTTACTTTACACAGCCTTTCCAATGGGTTAACCTCTTGTTTGCCACAGCTGCTTAAAATGTTTGGTTTTGTCATATGGGTGAAGAAGTCAACAGGTTCTAAGGTGGGGAATAAGAAGGAGACTGATGATTAGCATTACGTGGGCTGTTCACAAAGACTTCTCAGGAGATGCAGAAGTTGTTAGGTTGTCACATTGGAAGAAGGATCTTAACTGGTCCTGAAATACTGTGAATGGCAGAGAAGGAAGAGGTATTTAAGCCAGACCTTTTCACAGATCTGGTTAAGAGCATGACCACATGAACTCTCAGACTGATGTGACACCAAGTGGGACAACCTCTGGGAAGACAGCTGGGGACACTTAAGAGGTGGCAAATTCTTAAGCTGGATCAGCTGTTGCCAAATAGTATCATGCAGCCACAGTCAGCACACTTGTTCAGGTATGGAATCATAGAATGGTAGGGGTTGGAAGGGACCTCTGGAGATCAACGAGTCCAATGCCCCTGCCAGAGCAGGATCACCCAGGGCAGGCCACACAGGAACAGATCCGGGTGAGTTCTGAGAGTCTCTAGAGGGGACTCCACAGCCTCTATGGGCAGCCTGTTCCAGGCTCTGTCACTCTCACACTGAAGAAGTTTTTCTTCATATTAAGGTGGAACTTCACCTTGCTACCATTACCTCTCATCCTATCACAGGGCACCACTGAAAAGAGATTGGCCCCTTCTACTTGACACCCACCCTTCAGATATTTGTAAACATTAATAAGATCCCTTCTCAGTCTTCTCTTTTCCAGGCTAAACAGCCCCAGGTCTCTCATCCTTTCCTCGTCAGAGAGATGTTCCAGTCCCTTCATCATCTTTGTAGCTCTCTGTTGGACTCTCTCTAGTATTTCCCTGGCCCTCTTGAGCTGGGGAGCCCAGAGCTAAACACAATACTCCAGATGTGGTCTCACTAGTGCAAAGTAGAGGAGGAGGAGAACCTTCCTCGACCTGCTGGCCACAGTCTTCTTTATGCACCCCAGGAGACCACTGGCCTTCTTGGCCACAAGGTCATATTGCTGTTCCATGGAGAATTTATTGTCCACCAGGACACCAATGTCCCTCACCATGGGGCTGCTTTCCAGCAGGTCTACCCCTAACCTGTACTGGTGCATGGTGGTGTTCCTACTCAGGTGTAGGACTCTACACTTTTCTTTTTTCATTAGCTTTGCCTTTGCCCAGCTCTCCAGTTTGTCCAGCTCTTGATGGATGGTAGCACAGCCTTCCAGTGTATCGGCCACTTCTCCTAGTTTAGTATCATCAGGAGACTTACTGAGGGTACACTCCATCCCTTCATCCAGGTCATGTTGGAAAGCAGGAGAAGAAAGCAAGAAGGGAAAAGAAGGAACCAATCAGGAGGTGTTGGTGTGATCTGAAATGGGGCATGGAACAACAAAAAAAAGCACTGAAAGCATAACTGATTTCAGTACTGCACATTTTAATACTGTTATTAAATGAAACTAGGAAGGGGTGTGCTGAGGCACTCTCCTACTGAATGGGCCAGGCAACTTCTCCATATATCTGACTTCCTAGACAGTTTGTTTTACAATCTTTCTTGATCTGTGAAACCATATAAAAATGCAGCTACGGGCTCAGTAGGGCAAATTTACTGGTAGGAATAAACCACATTTATAGTTACCCTTTGCAGCTCTTTCAAAATGTCTGTGGATTCTCAGACAGATCTATGGATCATATTTTGAAAATCACAATGGCAAAGAGAATACAGCCTCTTTGGAAAGCAAGTGTTTTAAATACAGTGCATTCTTCAGAAGACAGTTTCTTGCCCTCCTTGGTGTCTGCATAGTCTTGTAGAATATTAACTTTAGGAGCTAAGATCTTAGCTGAAATCCTGTAAGCATTTAATCTTCATTCCAACATCTGAGCTCAGTTGCATAATCACTTATAACAAATTACCCACAAAATACCTTGGATTACTCTCTAGAGCGCTAATGCTGAAACCATGAACTCACACATTTTAACTTCAGGAATATTCCCTTGACAAACCTTGTATAAATAGAGGGGGTTTAGAAGCTTTAAATGAAAATTAATCATAAAAAGTAAATATACAATAGTCAAAACTCATTTCAGTGACTTCCTCATGAAACATGAGATTGTTTTGGGATGGACTACAGCCAGTGTTTTAGGAAAGATGTGTAAGTATTGCGGAATAACAACTTAGAACTTCTATTTCTTGGTAAGGCTGGATGAGGGAAGTTCAGCTTCTGGATGCTGCTGCTTTGTGATTGTTTGTTTATAGTTTAGTTTTATTCTGTGTCAGATCTGCCTCGTTTGCTATGAGAGTGTGGGTAAATTAGGATTTGCAACCAGCACTCAATAGTCTGCTTGTGCCTCCAGCCTTTCAGATAAATATTTGGAACCTGTGTTAGTGTAGGTCCTTAGCATCTACTAATATCTGACAAACAAGGGAACTTTCCTCTTCTTTTTTGCACCTTGTATTTGTTTCTTCCAAACAGATGGGTTTAAAACACTAGCTATTCAGAATAGCTGAGTGGTCACAGTGCAGTGGTGAAGCTGAGAACAGCTGTGTGATCAGATGGGGCCCAGAACCCTATGTGGATCTTACACAAAGATCCCCATGTAGCCTCTTTACCATGGAACAGTTGAGTAGCATTTGCTGGCTAGGATGAGATCAGGTATCCTGTTTCACACATAACTGTTCTGGCAAAATAAATACTACTTTCTCTCAGCAGCTTTTCATCACCCATTTGGTGGTATTTACTACCCCTCCACAGACAGCATAGCTACCAGAAGTGTCCAGACTGTCCGCTTCTGATGAATTCACCATAGGAACAGAAGTAATTCATGAAAATGACCTGGGCAATCCTGACTGACAAGTTAGTGGGCAATGGGAAGCAGCAGAAGATAGTAATATACTACATTATTAAACTTGAATGATGTTCTCTGGACATGTCTATAGAGTGCTTCAGTAATGTAATAAACCAAGTCATTTCCCAAAGGACAAAACATCAAAACTCCATATGATTTAGTAGTTCAAAGGGTAGGATTCATCAATTTCCATTATATTCCTCAGCAATATTAAATCTTTCAGTATAATCACTGCAAAACTTTTTTTTTTATTACTCTCCTGTCTGGCCTGTCAAGTGAAACAACCTTACTTTTCCCTGTAGTCTGCCAGCTTGCTCTGCTTTCTCTCGATCAAGCTATTAACATTCTCATACTAGGTGCCCTTGTGTCTGAACTCTCCATTAACCTTGCCCTTCTCTGAAAACAATCTGTTCTCTGATCCTATGTTTCCTATTACTTCATCAGTCATTTTTAAATCTATGAAAAAAATCTAATAACCTTCCATCAGATTTTCTAGAACAGAAATGGAGGCAGTTATTTTTTCGTTAAGTGTATGAGGATCGGTTTGGACTTTCTCTAGTAAAATCTGTGTGAGCAAGCTCTGTGTGTTTGATTTTCCTGTCTGCAGCAGGAGTAGCTTAGAAGATCCTCTGCTCTTAGTTGTACTCACTGGCTTGGTAGAGGATCATCCTAAAACTTCCCTTAAGCACAGAAATAGCTTCCTAGTAACACAATCAGTGTCTTCATAGAAGAAGAAAAATCACCAGATCACCAGCCTCTACAAGGTGTCATGGGTATTATGCTCAAAAATTGAGAACAAGGTGGGATTGTGATAGCAGTTTCTCTGACCTTGCACACTCCTGTGCCTGTACAAGTGGCCACAAGCCCCATCCACAAGCAGTCCGTAAGCCAGAGGCGATGATGCAGCAGTGACTGATCAAAGTGATCAAAGTGACTCTTTAGCAAAATGTCTGAAGGCAGTCTGAATCTTGACCCATGATGATGTGGATTTTGTACTAGCTTTTTCTTTCCCATCTGGTCTCCAAAGTGGCTACTGACTTTTAAAAGGTAACCTGGAATAAAGAGCAAATCCAGAAAGATTTACTGTGCAAAAGAGCTGCTTTTTAGGGCAAATAGTCAGAGTGGCTACAGCAATTTGAAGGAGGAACAGGCTCTGAAAGGCACAAAACTATGCAGTGCCCCAGAAGAAATGATTTTGAGGGGGAACAAGCAGGACAGTGCTTGAGGCAGAGGGACCTCCCTGGGGACAGGCTGAGCCAGTGGGCCCACAGTTTGGGTCAGGATCAGCAGAGCCTATGAGTGTGCAAGAGTGATGTGAAAGTCACCCCCAGCTCACGGCCGATGGAAGAGCTGGAGATGGCAGTTGCTGCAGCTGAGGGGACAGTGTGGCCATGCCGTGCTGCAGCCAGGACAACCCAAGCAGGATCTCCAAGGACCTGCCTAGAAGTGGAAGCTTTCAGCCTGGTCTTGTGCAAGTCTGAGGCACATCTAAGAAAATGTACCGTCTGTGTGGTGGTATGTGTTTTCTTCTAATTTTGTTTTTTTTTGCCATAAAACTATTCTTCTTACATCTCCCAGTGACTATCAGTTATGTAGATCAGAAAATAAAAAGGGGTTTCCAGTCATGTTTATAGTATACCAATATAACTGTTTCTATACTGCTCATTGCATTGCTATGATTACTTTTATAGGGGAAAAAAAACACTGTTATCAAAATTGTTACACTGTGAGAGGCCTCACAGCACTTGCTGTGAAAGAAGAAACCAAAACAGATTCCTAACCCATGACACTACTTCTGTCAAAACTGCTGCCAGACCTGCATCTCCCTGATAGACCTGGATTCACAGAGCCTGTGTCTGCATTATTCAAACACCCCCTCCCTAATGAAGATCTTTTTGTTCTCTTATTTTTCCTTTTAAGATTACAAGTGCCTGCCCTTTCTTTGATGCACCAGCCTCTCAGGGTATACAGGGCCCTGCTGCCACCATATGCACCTCTGCCCTGGGAAAGGCTGGGTCTGCAGCACCAAATACCTGAGGTAAATGACTGGAGTGGGAATGAATGTGCTCCTGTTTTGTTAACCTGAAGTAGCTTTTTTCCACTACAAAGGGGTTATTAGGGAAAGAAGTACACCACTCTCCTCCTTTAAAAGCTGTCCATAAAACAAGGTCAGCAAGGAGAGGGGAATAGAAAAACATCCTTTAGAAAGATGAGACAGTGGGTGGATTTTTTTGGTTTTTTTTTTTTTGTTTTTTTTTTTTTTTTTTTTTTTGTTTTTTT
>JANIJG010007185.1:0-27144 GCA_024611175.1 Megaceryle torquata
CTGCTCTACCATCATCTATCCACCTGGTTATGTCCTCATAAAAGGTTATCAGGTTGGTCAAACATGACCTCCCCTTGATAAAACCATGCTGATTGCTCCTGATGACCCTCTTGTCCTTGATATGCCTAAGGATAGTGCTGAGGATAAGTTGCTCCATTATCTTTCTGGGGATGGAGGTGAGGCTGACCGGTCTATAGTTGCCTGGGTCCTCCTTCTTACCCCTTTTGAAGATTGGAGTGATGCTTGCCCTCCTCCATTGCCCAGGCACCTCTCCCGTCTGCCATGACTTACTGAAGATAATGACCTGTGCCAGCTCCCTCAGCACCTGTGGATGCATGCCATCAGGACCCATGGACTTATGGATGTCCAGATTACTCAGCTGTTCTTTAACCCAGTCCTCATCAACCAGGTAAGACTCCTTAGTCATGCTATCCTCTGATGCCTCGGGTGTCAAGAGCTCTTGAGGACAGTCTTCAGCAGTATAGACAGAGAAAAAGAAGGCATTTGATAACTCTGCCTTCTTTGCGTCATCTGTCACCAGGGCACCTGCCTCATTCAGTAGAGGGCCTGCATTGCCTCTAACCTTAGTTTTTCCTGCAATATATTCGAAGAAGCCCTTTTTGTTATCCTTGACCTCCCTTGCAAGGTTAAGTTCCAACAAGGCCTTAGCCTTCCTAGTTACCTCCCTACATTCTCTGACAACAGCCCTATATTCCTTCCAGGTAGCCAGCCCCTCCACCCATGATCTGTAGACTCTCTTCTTCCTCTTAAGTCTACTCCACAGTAGATTTGAAGCAATGTGAAACCAGTGCTCAGCCAGGGCCCAGGGCCCCAGTTTGGAACTGGGTGATGAACATGGCATTATCTGTACTATGTGAGCCATGTCTCTTTTTTTATTTTCTTTTTCTAAAGCAAGAAACTGTCACCAAATGTTCCACAACACACTGTCCTGGTTTCAGCTGGGATAGAGTTAATTTTCTTCCTAGTAGTTGGTACGGTGTTGTATCTTGGTTTTAGTGTGATAATAGTGTTGATAACACATTGATGTTTTAGTTGTTGCTAAGTAGCACTTATCTAAGTTAAGGATTTTTCAGTTTCCCCTGCTCTGCCAGCAAGCAGGTGCATGAGAAACTAGGGGGGAGCATGGCCAAGACAGCTGACCCGAACTAGCCAAAGTGATATTGCTTATCACAGAACATCATGGTCAGTATATAAACTGGGTGGAGATGGTTGGAAGGGTAGATCACAGTTCAGGCATCAGTCAGCAGGTGGTGAGCACAATTGTTCATCACTTGTATTTTCCTGGGTTTTATTTCTCTCTTTTTATTATATTTATTTTCATTACTATTATTATTATATTTTATTATTATTGTTGTCATTATTGTATTTTATTTTAGTTTAACGATTAAATGGTTCTTATCTCAACCCATGCATTTTATTACTTTCTATTTATTCTCCTCCCCATCTCACTTATTAATGCAAAAAACTTATTAATACAAAAATTCCCATATCACTAGCACATGATCATGAGAGTGAGGCTGCTAGTCAGACCATTGTCAGGCCAGATTGTAGGTATGGTTTGGTCAAAAGGTTTCTTTCTTTTTCTTCGTCCATATCCCTCCCCACACATCATAATGTTGCCATTGCCTCTTTTATCAGCATATAATTTCCAGGTCCTTTACTGTGCAGTATTTTTACTAGCTTACTTTTTATTTTTCTTCCCCCCCCCCCCTTTTTTTTTTTTTTTTTTGGTTTTCTTTTTTGGTTTGCTAGTTAAACGTCTCTAATTTTCTTCCTTATTGAGAGAAAAAACAAGGGGTTGATATCCATGAGACCCAAGACTGAAGAGAAATGGCAAGTCTGGACAGAGCTTCAACATTACACCGTAACTACAACTTTGAGACAGAATGACCTTGTGTGATACCTTGGGAAGTTCTTCCTTATCAGAATTTCTGTCTGTTAGCATTAAATATATTTTGTTTACTAATAAATGCTACTTTATGAATCAGTGAAGTTGAGGAAATTGCAGCCATTCAGATTATTATTTTCAATGGGATAAACTGTGTTGTTCCAACATAGAGAGAGAGATGAACTGGAGGACTACTGGGCTTGGTTTTGAACTACATTTCCTGCTTAATTTGGCAGGTGAAACAGACCATGAAAAAACAAAGATGTATATAGAGGATCCTATCATTGCACTAAAACTAAAACTGAGATATTTTCAGTCACAATGGCTTTTGTTCTATGTTAAGAAAGTAGCACATCTTGAGTACCTCTGTAACAACATCCATGAGGAATTCCAATGTTTGGTATCCCAAGCGGCCTCACTGATTTGCTTATACCAAGATGAATGTAAATGAGATATAGAGAAAAGAGATCTATAACCTTGCTGAACCAGACAATAGCTAGTTCAAGTGATAAATATAAACAAACAAAAATACAGCTTCAACAGTTAGACAAATTTTTATCCCAGACAGGCTGGGAATACTCATTGACAGTTCATTGTGGCATCTAAAAGAGATCAGACAAAACTGATGAATAGGAAAGTGTACCCAGAATTAGTTTACAGCTGCAATATATCATAACAACACAGAGGGTTAAAAGCAGGACACAACTTGCCTCCTCTGCAGAAAGAAATGTGCTCTGAAAATGCCACAAGAAATGGTGATTTTGCAACTGTACAGATCTACCACTTCTGCTCACAGATAGAAATAGTAAGTGCAGGAGTTCACAAGAAAAGGCAGCGATGTTAGAAGGAAAAGTCTGGTCAAACTCCCCAAAAAGTGATTTGATTTGATCTACTTTTAAAATATGAGCAAAATTTTGCACTGAGTCAGTCTTTATATTGTCTTGACTGCTCTTAATTTTATTGCGATACATGTGATTGGTACACAGTGAGAAGGGAGATCTTACAGCACTGAAGCCTGTTCTTAGAAATAGCTAGCTGTGTAAAGGGATCCCTGTAGTAAAGGTTAAGTGTACGCTGTATATTATCTTCTCTCTCTCTTTCCCCATTTTTTTTTTTTTTTTAAACGAAAAGAAGAAAGGGAGAAAGAAAAAAAAATGTGAAAGTTTAAAAGTATGACCTCCAGAACCAGACATGCTGAGACTGGGCAATATTGAAGCCAGAAACAGAAGGGGTTGGATAAAAGGCTTTGTGATATGAATCTCTGTCTCTCCTGCCCTCAGCAGAAAGGCTTAAATATCTCCTTCTTGGACAAACAGATCAATACAAGCTTTTTAACATCTTCAATGAGAGCTCATTAATGCTCTCACAGTGTCCTCTTTTGTGCCCTGATGACCTGGTGAGAGCCAGGGAAACTGAACTGCAGCTTGGTAATTATCACAGGAATAACACTTTGTATCATCTCCTAGTGAAATGTGAATTGTTTTCCTGATTATTCAGAACAGCAACGAGTGAAAGTGCAAACTAATTGAAAAGACATTATGATTTATTTGAGTATGTGAGCGTGGACCTAGTAGTTTAGGTTAAATGTTAACCAATAGAATATTTGCTATCTCTTTGAAGAGGTGAATGCTGGAAAAGCACAAGAACAGAAAACTCTGTTTCATACAAGCACTTCATTATATGTAGCCTGTGGATTTTCTTTTGCCACTGGAAGTATCTGAGTGTTTTCCCTTATAATGCTGGTGTCAAGGCTGAGTGCAGGATCTTGAAATATTTTGAGGATCTGGGCATCAGGGACGAGATGTGGGGTGATGACATTTGTTAAGACAAATTGTGAAAGAAGTGAGAGTGCTATATGATCAATATACTGAATAATGAATAAATAACATTTAATATGATTCAATACTGGGTGAGATTTTATAATGAAGCTGTCGTGTTTGGTTTATACAGACCAGTTGCATTGATACGTGTTTTTTCATCAGTTTTAGTCTATAGTGCATTTCTACACCACAGTTTGAGAATTAAGATCACCCACAAAGAAAAGACAAAAAGTTTTCAGTTTAAAATAATTTCCCTTAAAATAAAGTACAGCATACACACAAAAAGAACAGATTAAAAAAGTAAAAGATGTCTAATGTAAAATCATCTGTGAGATTACTCGCTACATAGGTGTGACCTAACATTCAAAGTGACCTGTTTGATTGAACTCCTGAGCAGCAGGGTGAAGAAAAGAGGCACTCAGACATTTTAATGAAGTTGGATCTTCCATGAACACTGAAAATTAGAAAATCAGACCCTCTGCATATGCCTGATTTTGAGCCCTGAAAAAATGGAATACTCAGAATCACTCACTGCTTTTGAAAATTGAAGCTATGTAGTTGAAAATAGGTATTTAATTTATGTAAGATGTTTGCTCTTTCAAGCACCTGTCTCAAGCAGCTTCTTATTATTGACAATGTAGGTTGCCACAGTGCCAAACTATTACTACTGTATATTAGCCTGAAAATAACATTGTACTTATAGAACTGGGAAAATTCTCTTCAGCTTCACAAATTGTGTGTAATTTTTGGGGTGACCCATCTGTTAGCCCAGGCATGTAATAGCTATCAAAATACAGTGCAAAGATAACAGAATCCAAATTTTTTAATTAAAATAAAAATATAGGGGAAAAAATAAAAGGAACAACAGAAAAGCTGCCGTGATCTATTTTAGTTACATTTTATAATCCTATTTTTAGTGCAAGAATTTAATTATACTTATTTTTATAATTTCTTATGTTCTGACATATTAATTAAGGATTCTCTAATTCAATTCCTGTGGCACTATTGGCCTATCCTGTAAAAACCTTTTCCTGTTTTTGTACAAATACAGAAATGAAGAGGAAGGTAAAGGCAGAACCTCAGTTTGCTGCCTACACACTGCCATTCCCTCTTGTCACTGAAATAGAAGGCTAATTATTTTATAAAGTGATAGATTCCCCCATCTCTACAGTGCTCGGTGGCACTAACACTTAATAAAATATACATGGGAAAACAGCAGTCTCCTGAAGGTTTCTGGGTGGAAATGTGTGTCTGTATCCCATGGCAGAGTCAAGAAAATCAGATGAAGTGCCTCACACTTTTACTATGACAACACCTGGCCTCTGTCCCCATTATATACTTTTTGTAGTAATACTTAGTAGGTAAGGTTTATGGACTCATACATCTTCTCCGGTCCTCCTTAAGACCCTTAGCAACTAGAAGGCACCATCTTTGTTCTAAAGTATACAGCTAAACTCAGTTTCTCTTGTTTTTGTCATAATGGACTTAGTCTTTCAGCTAGGAGCTCAAAGTATTGCAGATTCAGTATGCACAAGTGAAGGTTGGCAGTAAATAATGCAATGATATGACAGTAAAAACAGTGGACAAACTGTAGTCAAATAAATATAGAAATCAAATCAAAATCAAAGAAATTTATGATTCAGGTATGCCAATATCATAGCTAGTGGGCCTTAAGAAGCAATGTGCTTCTAGCATGAGCTTCAGACGTTTGAGACTGCAGCTGAAGTGATAATGCTCCTATAGAAAGTGTGACAACTGGACCTGCCTCACACTCCAGGACAAGAGCAGAGACCAAACTCATGCCATCAAGTTGGCAACGTGCAAGTGCTTTTGCACTCAGGAGCACATTTGAGAATGATGCTCAGTCTGTGTGTGTGGTTTTTCTCTGGTTCAGGTTAGTTTGCATTGAGGAGGCAGGGAAAAGAAGGCAGAAGAGTGCTGCTTTCCCATTTCAACAATTATCCACCACTATTACTGTTGTGGTACATGTCAAGTTTAATGCATTCTGGGTCCAAGTCCAGTCACCTCAAAATGCACAAGGGGATTATGGGAGCATCAGTGACTAATGAGGGCTATAGGACAGTCTGGAAATTAAAACCAAAAATACTCTGACAAGCACTGAAGGGTACAACAAGGCTCACATAAACACTGACACATACACACAAGGGAGAGAACAGAATAGCCTTGGACTCTTCAGTACTGGCAGGTGAATTAATGTCTGTAGAAGTTGCTCAGACTATCATTAACATATACCTGATAAGTATGGCAGTGGGATCTCAAGGTCTCCCCTGTGATCCTGCCTTCTCCTTTTAATTCAAAGGAAAGTGTTGTAACTTAAAGTGGTGCAGACATGCAACAATTATTTAGCTGTCCCCTCTTCCTGTCAGAGGGACATGAGCTGGTCGTGAATCATTCCCTCAAGAAATCTTGGTAATCTTGACTATTTTTGAATTTCTTAATATAGTTTGATTTAAGGCCTAAATTAGACTTCAGCCAGCAATAGTGTGTCTTGAGCCACTTTTGAAAATAAATGAGATATGCTGATGCCGAAATGTTGGTAAAAGGGGATTATGAAGACTAGGCTGCTTTCCGCCCCAGTGGTTTTGCTCTACTATTAAGAGGGATGGATTAATATCAGATTTCTGGTATCTGGTTCCTTAGTGATACTGCTTAATTATCCAGATAAGTGATCATAGTCAAAGCATGAGTGGCAGCATAAATATAAAGAACGTCATCTTTTAAAATTTTTTTTTCTTAAAAAATATGTTTTAGTATCATAAAGATACATTTTTAGTGCTCATTTAAATTTTAAGTAGTTTTTAGATACTCAATTTTGGTTAGTCACCCTTTAAAAAGAAAAGTGGCAGTTTATTTATTCATTAACGGGCACAGACAAGTGGCTTACACTGAAAGACTTCCAAAAACACTGGCTTGCTTGTCCTTGTGTTAAGCAGCTTCTCCCACCCATTCCCCACCAGCCAATTACTATTTTCTTCCTTTTCACTCTCATGGCCCTGTCACAGAGACCTCAAACTTGCTGAAAGGGGTGGGACACTGAGCTTCCCCTGGCTCACATCAGAGGCTGTAAACATCTGGTCTTCCTGTTCAAGCTGTGGAGGGGAGGTCAATGAATTCCCAGACTGCTTTTGAGCCCAGATCTTCTTTATAGCTCTGGTCTCTGTTGGCTCATAGTTTTATCCAGTAACACATTTGATATGTGCAACTGTGTGAATGAGCCTGTATGAAAACCTCTAGACTTTCAACGCAGACAAGTGCTGATCAGGATCTTAGGATGGAAGAGAAAGATTTGGCACCTAGAGTTGGTTCAAATGGAATCACTCAGGCTCTGGTTTTTTGTCCCTCACTAAGTCCTTTGTTCGAGAATCTGAGGTTGGTGTCAGAGATGAGGCAATGAGTTAAAGATGACTTAAGCAAAACTTCCTACTGCAAATCTTTTGTGATCTATGCTAGCCCTTCCTAACCTGTCAGCACAGGAAGATTTCCTGATATCCTGAAACTGGAAGGTGGAGCAGAAATTTCTGTGTTGGGGAGAATCTTTTCCTCAGTACTTTGACATGAAATATAAAAGATAATTCTTGGGGCAGTTCTCCCATTCCATGAGTAAGCAGGAAAGAGAACTCTCCACACTCACCAGGGTTAAAAAAATCCCAGTAGAACATTTGGCCAAAAAAAGGAAACTTCATGACACACAGTAAGCAGCCAAAACTGAATACAAGTTAAATTAAGAACTAGAGCTCCATTTGCTCCCCTGAATGCCCAAACTTCTTCAGCCATATCTATTTTAGATTTTATTTGATCCTAATAAAATTTGCATGTTGGTACTATGCATTGTAGCACACAATGGCCAGATTACAGCTAGATTTTATACTACAGAGAAAATGCTTTCATTTTCTATTCTGGTATTCTGCATTTCGGTTATTGTAACTACTGCAATTTCTTCATAGACCTTTCTTTCCTTCAGTTTACCAAGAAGCTCCAATTCACATTTGCACTACCATCGCAATTGAATACAGATGCAAATGGTGCTAATAGAAACCACAGATTCAGAAAACTGCCTCCCTCTTTTTTTTTCTGCATTCTCCAGGTAGGGTGCTAAAACCTAAGGGGGGCTGCAGACACAAAAGAGAATTGAAAGTTGTGGACTGGAAGGCTCTGTACATATTGATAGCAGTCTAGACCTCAGTCATACAGTTTCTCACTTCATTCTGTAGGTGGAAAAACTGTTTTACAATGACTCAGAAACAAGGAGGAAAGACTCATTATCATACTGGTTCAAATCTGAGTTTGCAGTGGGAGGAGGATTATTGCTATGGGTCTATCACCCTCATTGCTGTAACTGAGGTAAACTAGGGGCTCAAGAAAACATCTTTTAATATATTCAGTGTTTTACATGGATTTGATGTTAACAGGCTAAAGGTAACCTGTACTGACCATAGAAAATGATCCCTGTATGTTGGACAGGTCAGCATGTTGGCAAGTGAACCTACCACAGAATGCAAAATAAAGCCAGAAATGTGTGTATGAACAATTTCTGACAATGGCCTACATAGGAAATTTTAGTTAAGAGGAATCCTTCAGCATTTCTTCCTTGTGACATTTTTCTCCAAGGTCCATCTAAGGCTGAGCCTGTGTCAGAAAATAGGCTCCTCATAAAACAGATCTGGTCAGCTAGTATATTCCACAAAGCCAAATAACTGTTGTTCTTCACTGACATTCACCTGAGTTGATAATATCCTAGCATGATGTTAGACTCTTATAGTGTGGGAAGTGACATCTTTTGAAGAGGACATGATTAATTCTTGGATGTCTTCTGACATTCATCCCACTGTGTTCTCTAGAGTAACTGTTCATATGTAATAATTTAATTACAGCTGTTATTCTCAGTGCCTACCTATATGTGCTTTTCACCTCAGATTCAACCTATAGTGAATTTTTTTTTCGTCTGGATAAATAAACATTATTTTATATCAAGATATGTGAATTTCATTTCTAGGAATGTGATGTGGAAAGTGAAGAAGTCTCTGATCAGTCCTTTCTATGGGTCAGCTCTGTCCTCTTCCTGGATCTTACATGATCTAACCTTATGAGGAAAATATTGAAACTTTCCTAGTTTTTCACAAATGCTGAAAAGGCTGATGTAGCTGACCAGGACACCTAAGTGCTCACAGTGCATATTCTTAATTCTCAGCAGTGTATCCAGTGGTGAATTCCCATGACACCTCCCAGCTGCACTTGTTGCACAAGCTGATTTCTAGAAGCAACTAAGGTCCACTTCTGTTCTTATCATGCTAGAGTCCAGACAAAAGTAGTAGAGGGCAATAGCTGAACTAGGTGGTACTGTGTGTTTTCTTCTCCTTTCAACATGTTGTATTTTAGTTTATTTCCAAAGCAAGAAATTCAGGGCTTGAGGGCTTTATTTATTTATTTATTTATTTATTTGAAAGTTTGTAAGTACTTCAGAGCTAGATATTGATGCTGTCTTGTATTGTTTCTATTTTCTTTATATGAGATCTTTCAAATGTCTTTCTCCCTTTGGGCCACTAGTGCAAGCTTGAGTGGAAGTTGATTTAGTCATGATAACAAAGGAGTCCAGACTTCATTAGGAAATCAAGCATAGTAAGGAATTAAATATGCAAAAAAGAGCTGTAGGTGTCCTCACTCACCTGGGGAAGTTCTCCACTAAGCTAAATAGGACTTTCCTGTTGCACATGCCTTGAAATATAACCTTCTACATCCTATGGCTCTCACATTTAGTTAGTCATCCTGGACTCGTAAGAAAGTGCCATCTTCCTAGTCTTTCCATTCTGTAAAGGGAAAACTGGCCTGGCTTACAATGTTTGCATCTCTACATAACCTAAAAAGTGCCAGAACACAGGTTTGAATATTGCCCTGTGTAATCTAAACCACTCAATTGTTAATGTGATCCTTCGAACAGTCTTGAACAGCACCAATGAACATTGAGTAAATAAAGTTTAGGCATGGGAATATTATAGAGTACAAGATACAGAAGGCATATCAAGGTAGCTTGATATTCAGAAAATGTCTGACAGGTAGTGTGTTGTTCTATGTCACCCTACTATCCCTCTTTTCATCCAATTTATTATATTGCCATGGCAAGACAGTTTCTGGACCTGAGAAAGTTTATCTTAATTTCAGATGTACCCAGAGAAAGAAAAGAACATTTCCCTTCTGAAAGATGTTAAGTAAGTCAGACATCATTTCACATAAATTATAGCAAGTAGAAAATATATAAATACTTAACTGTCATGTTTTTAATTCTTCAGGGTGAGCAGATATAAAGAACAAACAGAAATTGTGTCAGGTGTTATTGCCTTGGCCACTAATATGAAACACAAGTGTTGAAACATTACCCAGTAAGCATGTTGCATACCTATAAGCACCTGTGCATGACTTTACTAACTCTATGTATGTTGACATTACTCTGCATATACACTGTTAGATTGAATGCACAGATACAAAAACTCCACTAATAGTATCACAAATATAAAATATAAACTGAAGACATATTATTAAAGGCACTGTCCTTACAGATAAACTCTCACAGTGTTAGCCACCTGTGAAGAAGAAGATTAAATACATTATTTCTTCCTGAGCAGAGTATCTACAAAAAGAACCCCTATTTCCCCCATAATTTAAACAGTTTTTTGTGTCGTTGATAATTTAACCAAGGCCAGGAAACAGAAGGAACATTTTCAAGAGGTATCACACAATACTTTTGTGAGTCTATTCTGAGCTACATCTAATTCGTCACTGTGTTGTTTTCTGAACATTTTTAAGGGCTGCTGAAGTTTCAGCTAAGTACCAAAATTTACTTCTCTAGTCCAAAGCTTGTTTGTATGTTATTTTTATTTGTCCTGTTGGAATATATTTTTATTCTTTTATTTTGCATTCAAGACCAAAACACCATGGCAGAATTTTCAAGCCAGTCACAGCTTCTGGAGAAGATACTGTAAGAAGGAGCAACCTATTGGGATTCCTACGTCTGTGGTGTACATCTAGAAATAAATAAATAAATTGTTAGTTGCTCAGCCTGAGTGTCTGATTTTAGTGGAGATGTGCCAAATTATACGACCTCAAAACCTATACTGTCCATAAAGTTTTAGTCATCAGAAGTAACAAAGAGATTTGTAGTAGCCTGCTTCTTCAATATTCCAAAGATTTGACAAGGAGTCAATGCTGAAGTAAGGCACTGAGGTGTCTAGCAGAAAAATTGAAGCATCAAACTCTATTCCCCTTATACTAATTTGCAGCCCAGATTTTATGCTCTGTTCTCCCCTTATTTTGTTGCTGTTGGTTTCAGAAATCGCAATTTAGAAGAGGAAGCTCACACCATGGGTAGTTACTATTCTCTGATACATCAAAACTTCATTTCAGTCTCCAGGACTATTTGCTAAGCAACTTTCACAAGCCCTAAATGAACTTTAAACCAAAATGAAGACAGATATGTAGAAGTCTGATAAGTGAAGAGCTTTTTATTTAATTTTCTCTTGAAGAATTTAGGGTGTCAAGAAGTGGCAGAAATATTTTAGAAGAGGCAGAATTGCTTTATACAGAAGTACTGTGCTTCTCCAAAACAAGCATCAAAAAAATCTCACAAATTCTGATCTCTCAATAAATGTTTGGCTTTTTTTGTTTTGTTTTGTTTGTTTGTTTGTATTTTTTATTTTGTTTTTACCAGATTCATACATTAAAGATAGATCTAGGGATGATGTAAAATCCATTTAGCTGCACTGAGGTTAATGAACTAAAGGATATACACCCATTGAGAATCAGCTTTTGTGTGTGATTGGTTACAATGATATTTGTTTTTATTGGCTCATCCATTGATGTGTTACTATGTGGCTCTGCAAGTTATTTTAATCAATAAGAGTTAGCATACTTAAAAAATATATTTCTATGGAACTAATGCCTGAAAAAGGCTCTCCTCAAGCCAGATTTCCTTTGAGATGGAGGTATGGTTATGTACTGAAGAAATCAGAACATTTTAAACTGAATTTTCTGCTAAATGAGTGAGTCAGCACACATTTATCCCCCATGAAATCCGGGACAGAATTTGCAAAATGAGTTAATCTTTCACCCCTCATAAGAGGTTATCTCACATTAGGGGAATATTAAGGGGAAAGAAATATCTCATGCACATAAGATTAAAAAAAATAATTCTACTTTATAAATAATGCAAAACAGTATATAAAAAATCAATGTATTATGAATAGACACCTTTGGAAATATTTTTCAGAAGCCTCCAGAGAGCTTGAGAAAATAACTAGCTTGCACAGCATTAAGTGGAAGGAGTTCCCCTAAGGGAATCAAGGGATCACAGATATCCTTTCTTGGTTAGTCTTTGATAAGTTTGCATTTGTGTCTTTTTCACACTGCTGGTAATAAGCTGAGATGCAGTGTTACATGGAAGCAAATAGCGAAATTTTTTCTTAGGCTGAAAATACTAAAACTGATTTATTTCATTGGAATTACATTAGCACAATTTCACACCCTATTCAAGATGCACAAGGGGAAATAGATTCAGTTTGCTTTTTCCCCTTCTCATGACCTCATTGTGTAGTCCTGAACAGAAACACTCAGAACTACTTCAGGCACAAAATGAGTCTGTGCTAATGAAACTAAACATAAACCATCTTTCCTTGCTCATGTCTATTAATAGTTCTTACAGACCTAGAGAAACATCATTCAGTTTCTTAAATATATAGAGCAGGGTATGTCAGCACATTTTTGTAAGTCAAAAAAGTTCATAATCCTTTTGGGTAGAAAAAGAGTTCAGGATTCATCTCACCCAACTTCAGGCATGAAGAGAGTAGATCTTTATCTCTGAACTAGCCAGTATAGAGTCCATTTACAGTCAGTAGAGACATACAAGAAGTTCTAGAGCATGAATCATTAAGTTACTTCAGACATCTACTTTTTAATGATATATTTAATGATATATTGCTCAAAATTATGTTTCCCTGTGTTGAGTATAAAGGAAGCTTATATTGATTAAGTCAGAAATACATTTTAGACATCCACATTTGGTCTATTGAATGCAACTTTAAAAGACTAGAAAATAAAGCTCTCCTCTGCAAGTGACCAAAAAACACCTACTAATTGACTTACTGTAAATAAGTACAATCACCTATTTAAAGGTAATACAGAATCAAATCTTGTAAGGTCTGAAAGCCTTCTGGAAGTTATATTTCTTTTCTGAGAGATTTAAAATTGTCAAAGTGATCATCCTTTCTCCTGGAGTCTGGGAGGTTTTATTTTATCTGATTTTTAATAGACGAAGTGTAGCTATTTGATCAAGTCTCTTTATGGCTTCCTTTCATACCAGAAATTAGTGATAGAGTTCCTTTTTAAGAGGCAAACCAGACCCAATACCCTACCCATAGCTGCATAAATCCCAAGACTGAAATGAGATTTATATCTAGCCATTCAAATCTCCGTACCTGCAGGCCTCTTGTTCTGAGGAACTGGAATACATGAAGATAGAGATTTAAGACAGTTGGTATACTAATAAATACATAAACCATAAAATTTATATCAGGTAACATAACATTAAAATTTGCCCCACTGCAAACTGTAAAGTAAAACTCTAAAATGGAACAAAATCCACTCAGAACACAAAGAAAGACAAAAAGGTTTGTAAATATAATTGTCATACTGTTGACCATTCGTTTTTCAAACATTTCCATAATCATCTTCATATGAGCAATTAGTAATAATAGAATTTTCTCTCAATTTCATTGATATATATCAATAGTACCACAGTACTTTGAGGAAAGATAAATAATTGTTAAAACTGTTGTAAATTATTTGTTGTTACTTATGTCTCCTAGGAAATGAGAATTCATAGGAGGCATATTCTTGGAAACCTGTCTAGTGTGAAGATACGTGACTTAAAAAAATGTAATGATACATTACAAAAAGTTAGAAAATTCCATTTTGACCTCTTCAGGAGAGAACATTTATTTATCGCCTAGAACTAATATTGTCTTCTGGACATTTTATGAGCTTTGTATTGCATAAAAGTGAAAAGCATTGACTTTGTTTGTTTTGTGTAAGAGAAGAAAACACAATACTTTAAACAAACAAAAAGTTTCTTCCTATCTTTTTAACAGCATGAACCTATAGAGACTGAGAAAAAAATCACACACCTAGGAAGCCATGAAGCCATTTAAACCCACTACCCCAAGAACCTTATTTTTATATCTTTAATTCCCACAAACCATTTCAATGTGACATAATTTATTTAGATACTAGAAACTTCATAAGGACAGGGAAACAAGAAGTATGTAGAAAAAAACATGAAAAATGAAACCTCTACAGAAGCGTAAGCATGTTAATAACATATTCATGTAATAACTGCAGAAAACCACAATATGCACAGCATGTTTTGTATGAATTATTTATTTTACCTTTATACATATACTCATACACAAAAATTTCTTCCCAAATAATTGCATGTTGTTAATGGGGAAATAGTACAGAATATATATTTGACACTATATTTTAAAATCATAGAGGCATCTCTATTCACTTGAAGAATTTAAAATAACTGAAATTGAAGCAAACTTAAGGATGGAAATATTTACATGTGGCAAGCTTTGAATCTGACCCAGCCCCATATAAATTAAGAATTGCCAGGGACACAGTGAATACAAAAGCACAGGAATCTGCCTTGCACTCCCCTTCCTGTAGCTTGTTATCAGAGGAAGATCTTAACAACACAGAAACAGTTTTGTCATTGACTTGTCAGGGACTGAATTTCAGTCCTGAAATTTCAAAGAAATCCAAGACAAGTGTTAATAATATATCAGAATATAAATAGGCTAAAAGACATTACCTCCACCTTCTTGCTTTCTATTATGTACCACCACATTTTGCTCTAATTCAAATATTTGCTTTATGTAAAGAGGGAACTTCCAGTGAAAAACAGCTAAGCCATCACAATAGTATCTGTACATTTTGTAATGAGATTAGATGAGAAAAAAATATTTAGAGGTGGAGAAATAAGGGTACCACTCTCCTGGGTTTGTGGCAGGATCTAGAAGGGCATTAACAAGAGTCTTTCCTATCTTTGACAGCAGACCGATTAAGCTTAATCAGGCTTGGATGCATTCACCTCTGATTTTGCCCTTTATTAGCCTCCTTAAAACTCATCAACGATATCAAACTTACAGAAGCTGTTCATCTGCTGGAGCTGCAAGTGCTACACATGTATCTCATATTCAGCCTGCAGTTCTCTGTACTATTAGAATATTATTATAATGATGAAGAAGGGAGGTAAACTGCTGTTATAAACTGACTGCAGACCAATTTATTTCCTATTGCAAATGCGAATAGAATGTTTAAGATGTATTGTCTCAGCTTGAGCTACTTTGTGTTACTGCAACATAGTAAACAATTTAAAAATAGCAAATATGTATACAAAGACAAATGCAATAATATCTGTGCATTATATGCAGTGTCCAAAATTATTATTCAAATGTATAATAACAATAAATGAAATTTTAGAGTCTTGAACTAGTGTTGAAGAATGTTTTTGTGTTTTTATGAGAGGTTTTAAAGGTCTAAGCAATTTCTATTTACAAATGTATTTATATAACTGTAGTAAATGTAGTCAATGATAATAAAACTACAATTATGTAGGAAAGCATCTCCTAATGTTTTATCTCATAGACCATTCTTGCCAAACAAAAGAAGCTGAAATGACCTAGTTACACGAATTCTTTCCTTTCTGCATCCTGACAAGGATCTACAGGCCCTGAAGGAACCTGGATTGAGCATTTTCTTCCCTGGAGAAAAATTATTAACACTAATCCTTGTCTTTGAACACAGCAACCTTTTGATTGGTGTAATTGAGCTACATTACCTCACTTTTCTACTTCTGTCACAGCATCCTATAGATGTAGCACAACTGAATTCATAAGCTTCATACAGAAAGGGTCAGAGTATTAATATGTTAATAGTGTGCTGGCTTGCAAATTGTGTTTTTGTATAAAGTCTCGGTTAATTACATTGCAAGGTTTTGAAGCCAGATGGAATTTTAGTCCTGCAAATTTGCAATGCTGTGTTCTTAAGTAGACAAAATGAGAGAATTCCATCAGAATTCAGTTAAAATACTTGAACCTGATTTTTACAAACAGTATCTGATTTTATAAGTTGCCAAATCACATGTGCATATCTAGCTGTTACATACCTGAACGTTCAAGATGAAACATGCCTGCTTCTAGGCCATATGACATGCTGAAATGAAGAACCAAAACCAGTGAAGATAGAAAGGACTTAAACCCTCTATCACTTTCCAGCCTAGATCAGTGTGCCATGAGCTAAGCCACCTCAGCTGTACTTTTAAGTAATTTTAGAGAGTGAAGAAAAATAGGAAGAAATACTGAATTGTATGTTTATTGCACTAATGGGAAATGGCAAAAAGTTGCTACAGCACTTTCTAGCTATCTCATTAAAACTGAAAAAAAAGAGACAGCATTCAAACTCCGCCATATCTCATAATGTCCCACAGGCAATTGAGGGCTGTGAGTTGAAATAAAAGCTGAAGTTGCATGTGTCCAATCTCCATTTATCTCCAGATCTCCTGTTGTCATTTCAGCCAACTCTGAGGAGAATTTTATGCCATGGAAATTATAAGGGCATTTCAGTGAAAGATAAGGATCAAAGTCAGGATGGACAGGGTTTTGAGAGGGTTTCTAGTGCAAAATGCCCATGCCCACATCAGGAGTGTTGGAACTGGATGATCTTTAAATGTCCTTTCCAACCCAAACTATTCTGTTATTCTATGAAACAAAAATGCTTGGGGGAAATTACTTATGCTGAGAATTAAAAAAAAAAAAAAAGAAAGAAGTGTAGGAAATTTGGAGCAGGGGGTTTCCAACCAATCTATTCTGAAACTGAAAAAAGCACTTAGTATAATATGGCTTTACTCTGAGTCATGCACTTAAGGAATGTGAAACCTCTTTGCTTAGAATCTGTCCCCACACATTCTTGATATAGAAAATCTCTTTGTGATAGTGGTGTCAAAAGCATTTTTTAACATATTTACCTTTCTCCAGATCAATCTTCTCTTTTCATCACTGTTTTTCAAATTAGCACTGAATGTGGCACCCAGGAAAGAGGAAACCTGGAGTTGCTTCTGTCTATCTACCCAGGATCTGTGAGTTTAAAGTCAAGTAACTGTAAGCTCAGTTTAGCTCTTTCTTCAAATTATGATCCCAAAATCCAGAATGGACAGTTTCATGCTTCTTGGCAAGCCACTGAACTACAAATCTATCCCTGTTCTTAAACCCACCATGGAGCTCTGCTCTGACCTGAGACCAAAAAAAAAAAAAAAAAAAAAAAAGAGAGAAAAAAGGTATGTGTTGAGCACTACTAGGATGCAGTTGTAGCTGGTTTGTGCAAGGTCAGGTTAGCTGTTTTCTATATTCCATCAGAGAGGAGATAATGCAATACCTGCAACTCAACAAAGATTTCAATTTGTGTTCAACTTCATATAGATTGGAAGACTGGAAAACTTCTCTGATTTTGTCTTGTGTAGGAGTAAGAATATGTTGATATCCAGCATGTAGCACCACAGGGACTCAACTGTAGTTCAGTTCTTTAGGTTATGGAATATAATAGTTAATATTGTAAGACTCATAGGTCTGCTACTATTATGTATTTCTGTATCAATGGAATTTTAAATAATAAATTGATAATTCCATTCAGTCTTTAAAATAGCAAATGCCACACTTTTACTATATGATTTTTCTCTGGTGTGTCTTCATAATAATAGTGTTCCTACTCTTCTAAAGAATTTAGAATAGGCTTTTGCAATCTATAGGATTATATCCTGGGGTTATCAATAAGGCAACAACTGACTATAAAATGGTGTGTAAAAAGTATAGATGATTCTCAGAGATGCCTTGGAGCTACCAGTTCTGAGGCTCAAAAGAGCTTGCGTCCCTTCCATGCATGAGTCTGCAAAGAATTTTAATCTCCTCTGGCCTTTGTTTTCTTCCTCAACTTTCATCTAAATAGCATGTAAAAACTGGAACTCAGTGATTGTCTATGATTGTGTTTGTATAGTGTCTGGCACAAGGAAGCCTGAACCCTCATTTGTGGCATCTACTGTAGTAATAACAGTGTTTCTGAAAATCTACCACAGTACCTGCCACTGAATGGAGTGAAACATCAGTGAATGTTAAACCGTGGTGTAGTGCATGTTCTTACAAGTCCTGCAACAACTGGAGTTAAATTGCTAGAATGTGAAATTCAGTTCTACCAAGCACTAACTGCAAAGGTATCCTCTTTCTGCTATGATAGTTGAGCAATAAAGGGAGATGGTCAAAGCAGTTTTCATTCACACCTGATCACCCTAGCCTTCTCAGAGGATCCTATCACCACTGCAGAGATGTGCCAGCTGTTTCCATAGCAGCTGATATCTCCATATATTAGGACAAGGATATATCTTAAAAAGAAAAACATCTGTGATGCTACTTTCATGGGCAACTACTTCTAAAAGAAACAGGAAGCACAGCCAAATGTGGGAACCTCTGCAGCCATCCCAGTGAAAGCTATTCCTCCTTGTGAACGTGAGCTCACAGTGTCAAAAAAACCTTTCCTCACTAGTATCATATATTTTAATAGATTTTTTTTTTTCTCTTCATAGCCTTCAAAAAGTACATCAAAACCATCAGCCAATGACTTTTTATCAGGTGTGCATCTAGGCTGGTGGTTTTAGAGATCTTACCAATCTGCAGTGTCAGCAAACTGTTAAGCATAAACCATACCTGATAAGTGGGCTGATTTCACATCACAGTTAATGTGCTGGAAGACATTCAGAAACTTTGTTAAGAGTCAATAGCAAGAGGAATATCAGGGTGCCTCACTCTTCCAAGTACACCATGGTGGTGGCAGGTTTGGGTTTAAGGTGTTGTACAATAGGAAGTGTACTTTATTTGTTCATGTAACAATCACATCCTACCAACACAACCACCTGACCAGTAGTGCAGTAGTGAACAAAAGATTAGTACTCATTTTAGAACAGGCACAAAAAACTGAACCATAGTATCTGTTAGGATAAAATGCCTGGAAATAGAGATTTTCAGGTTCCATGAAGCAAATATGTTCTAGATGACTACACAGACAGATTAAGATGTGAGTCTGCAGTGGATAGGTCAGATCTGGTATTGAATATAAAGATATTACAAGTTTTACAGCTAATACAGTGGGTCATGGTTCTTTCTGGTGTACAGTATGTGCTGCTGTCATGCTCACATACTGATAAAAATATCTAACATACTATAGGGGTGCAGAAAGAAGCACAATGCACTCAAAAAAGATTGCAAGTCTCAGATAAGCTCGTTTGTTTCATGTGGGCCATTTTGTTTGAAAATATGAATGAGTCCCATTCTGTGCACTTGGTGTCAGCAGATCTTATGCACTTGAATAACCTTAATGGCAACAGGTCTGCTTCTGTGGATAGTTTTTATATGAGCAAAGGTTTAACAAAGCCATTTATCTGTGAACATTTTGATAGTGTTACCCCACAGTGTGGGGCCCGAGAATCTACAGTTTCAAACTACCATTTAGTTTCAATATATCATATGCTAGTACTTGTTTGTCTAAACACATCATTCAAGAAAACACATTAGTGGTTTTAGTCAATTATCTACTCCATTTGTTTTCTTAGCTGCATGTGCTTTTGAATGGTTATCTCAGCTTGGTACGGTGATTCTGTGAGGTGTGTCCAACACTTAGAATACAATATTTCTCATGCTTTCTGAAGCAGAGAAAAAAATAGTTTAAATCAGCAGCAATGAACTTCACATTGTTCTGCTGCATATAGCATGCATGTTTGGGTCTGAGACTTCAATCCTTTTATATTAAAAATTCCCAGGAAATCAGAGATAGTCTTTGCTGAATCCAAAAGCCCTATAGGATCATTTCCTTAATGAATACTGTAATGGTTATGCAGGTGTACTGAAAATAGCTAGATGCTTAGGGATTTCCGAATAGTACTGATAATGTAATTCTATGAAAAGTGAGAGCTTCGTCTGGGAATAGAATTTCTTCAGGCTTAAAGTCAATGGCAGCTTTTCTTAAGTTCACAGAAAACAGGGCTGAAAGGACTTCTTGTGCCATGTGGTCCATCAGCTTGCTATAGTGCTGATTTATTTCCCCTCAATGTTAGCAAGAGTAGAACTGCAGGCAGATAAAGGTCAGCCCTAAGAGTTATGTTGCCACAGGACTCTCTTATCCTTCTTGCAGAAATTGGCTCTGAAGTGCCACAAAAACACAGGGGTCCTTGTCCTTTTCAGTGTTCAACAGGCTCCGAGGAGAGAACACCACATCCTCTTCACTCAAGATCTCAGGATGGATTTGAACTGCAGTTGCTGAGGTGAAAGGGCTCAACAAGGCACACTGCTGCCTTCCCCTAAACAGATGGAATACCATCAAAATCTTTTATTCTATGCATCTCTTTTGCACTTTATTCTGGAGGAAAATAATTCGCTGTCTACTGAGCTGCATTTTTTTTTAAGATAATAGCAAAGTATCTCTAATTTAAACCAACTGATCTAATTGGACTAAAAAGCCCAGCCTACCAGACTGTATTTAAAACAATTGTTAGCAATCAATAAATCCTGCTGGATTGTTTGATTGCATTAAAGATGTGTTTGTTACTAAGCAGCTGGCACCCAAACAGCTGTTTTAAATAGAGAGACATTTTTCCTGCTCTGTTATATCATGGTCTTCATTATTTTATTTGCAAATTTTCAGAGACAATGACTACAGAATAGAATCAAAATGCAGATAAGCCTATCACATACTTGCATTGCACATAGTGGGTCAGGGGAATGTATATGAGAAATGACAGCCTGCTTCCCTTTCTACTATCCTTGAACATTGTCTTTCGGGCTTTCAACAGTCAGTCATGAGTATAAAACCAAGCCCAAGACTGTCCCACTGATTAAACAAACTAAAGATATCATAGCTTCTTTTCAAAGCCCTGAATTTGGCTTTCTGTGAATATTGACCTGAACATTCACATCCATCAAACAGTGGTCAAAAAATGAGGATTCCCTGGTGTTATAAAAGTGCTGCATAGTGGAGTTAGTTTCTTTTAAAGATGACTTTAAAGCATAAACTAAATCCTACACAGATAATACCTCTACCCCATTATGTAACACATATAATGAAGCTAATATTTTTTGTTACATTTTGATAGCAAACCAGGTAGCCTTCCTTTGTAGTTATGTTGTCACCAAGCAAGAACATTAACAGCTGAAGCATGGACAGCTTTTAGAATTGAACATAAAATCAGATAATAAAACAGCTGCAAATTTGAAATCAGTCCCAGGATCACTTAGCTGCATGCAGCTGAGCCAAATTCCCAGGGAGCAATGTGGAAGCAAGATAAACTTAGATATTCTTCATTTTCAGACAGATTTAGTCACACTGTAGTCATTCTGATGCTCTCAGTTTTGCACTCACATCCTCAAGTAAGAGGGGTGGGACTGAGTGCACCCTCAGCAAGTTTGCTGACAACACCAAACTGTGTGGTGTGGTTCACATGCTGAAGGAAAGACATGTCATCCAGAGGAACACTGACAGGTTTGAGAGGTGGGCCCATGTAAAGCTCATGAAGTTCAACAAGACCAAGTGAAAAGCCCTTAACATGGCCATGCCAAGCACAAATACAGTCTGGGCAGCCAAATGGATTGAGAGCAGTCCTGAGGAGAAGGACTTGGAGTGTTGGTTGATGAGAAGCTGGACATGACAATATCCTGGGCTGTATCAAAAGAACAGTGACCAGCACATTGAAGGAGGTGATTGTCCCACACTCCTGTGCTGAGACCCCAGCTGAAGGACTGCATTCAGCTCTGGTGCCCCTGACATAAGAAAGACATGAAACTGTTGTAGTGAGTCCAGAGGAAGATCATGAAGGTGATCAGAGAGCTGGAACACCTCTCCTATGAAGAAAGGTTGAGAGAGTTGGAATTGTTCATCCTGGATTAAAGAAGGCTCCAGGGTGCCTACAAGAAAGCTGGAGAGGGATTTTTTTTTTACATGGGCATGTAGTGATAGACAAAGGATAATGGCTTTAAACTGAAAGAGAGTAGACTAATATTAGATGTAAGGAAGAAGTTTTTCACTCTGATGGTGGTGAGACACTGGAACAGGTTTCCCAGAGAGGTTGTGGATGCCCCATCCCTGGAATCATTCAAGGAAAGGTTGGATGAAGTAACCTGATTTAGTGGAAGGTGTCTGCCTATGGCAGCGGGGCTGGAACTAGATTTTTAAGGCCCCTTCCAACCCAAATAATTTTGTGTTTCTATGATTCTACGACAATCATCAGAAAGACCAAGATTACATTCCACGACAGTTCTGCAGCCTGTCTGCACTTTTTGGGCAGAAAAGGTGTGTTTCTATCTCTTCCTCATCTTCCAGTAAAGATGGGCTTTGGGATTATAGATGCCCCAGCATCTCTCCTCAGTGGTGTTCCCAAACAGTACAACAGCCTGGAGTATAAATCAGGATCTCAGAATCAGTATAGTGTCATATTTATGGCATTCAGAGTATATTTTAATATTAAGAAAGGTATTTCTTTTCAAAGTTACTACTGCTTAGAGTGCCAAAATTGTGTACAGAAAAACCTGGAATAGTTTACCTAAAAAAGCATCAGAAAAAAAAAACCAAAACCCAACAAAAATACCAACAAACCCAAACCAAACAAAAAACAACCCAAAGCCAAATCAAAACAAACAAACAAACAAACAAAACCCCCAAAACAAGGGGTGCAAAACCAACAGAATTCAAGCATCTGCTAAAAAAGTCACAATGCACAAAAAGTCCCAAACGTATGGTTAAATGTATGGTACTTACATGTTCAGGCAATATTTGCAGATTACAGATTAGCATTTTCCTGAAGCTGCAAGATACTTGAATTAAGGGGTTTTGTTTTGTGTTTATTCTATGACTGGCCCAAGCAGTGTAAACCTTCAACTAAACCCAAATTAGACTGATCGCTCCTTGAAGATAAAAAAGGACTGAACTACATTGATGTTGATTTATTTTACCTTTTGAATTTCATGAGGCAGTTCCTGGGCTGACGTCATTAGAGCTATGCTGATGCGCACAACCCCAATCCAAACAAATCTCAAAAGCCTAATTACTGAAACATCACACAAGGGTCTATTCTTGCAACATTTCAGACTTTTTAACAATCAGATGGTGGAAAGAATACCCTAAGAAAGTTTGTCTGTCAGCTCTGTTTCTAGACCAAAGAAGTTTGGATAAGCACACAAACTTTTTAGACTTATATTGAAAACATTTTGAAGATGCCCAAGACTAATTATCTGTCACATGTCAAGCTACAGCCAGGCAGGTTCTTCGCAGCCAGCCACAAGAAAAAGGAAGCAGTAGGTATTTTTTTAATACCCATCTATTCCTCTGTAGTTTGAAAAATAATAACCCTATTTTAGACAGGCAGAATGTTTCAATGGAACTTTAGATTCACCCTAACATCTTAGGCCCTGCTGTGTTGACCCTCCCTCCTCCCTCTGCTCTCTGCAGAATTTGTATGCAAAACCCATAAAAAGATTTTGGAACAGGCCATACATCCAAAAGCTTTTGACAAGGAACAGGGACTATTTAAAAGAAAAGGTCTTCTGAAGCAGCTCTTCTTTTCTTCTGTCCCTTTTTCTCCCTTGCATTCATGCACCCCTTAACGACTTCATTGGTACTTTAGCCTGTCTGGGCTTCGTCCAGCACAATAAATGAAAGTCTGCACACTCTCTGTGTTTAACACACTGTTGGAAGGGAGAGGTTGTGTAGGCCGAAATAGAACCTGACTTACTTAGGAGGCATGTGCTGTGTCCAGTCATTATTAGCTCCTGGTATAAACCAGAGGACAACATATTTTCATAATAAAACACACTTATTGCATAACATTTTTGGGAAGATGTTTACAAGCAAAGTAATTGATAATTTTTCCCACTGAAAGCTGAGTAAGAATGACTTCTGAGCGAGAATGGAAAGAATAGCTTTTCACATACCCATGCAGTTAAAGGCGAATTAAGATGGGGCATCTGCCCACATCAGTTTCAGGCAGATGAATATTACATCTAAGGCTTAATCCCTCAGTATCCCACCCATTACTTACAATGTTCTTCAAAATGGTTAATAGATGTGCCTAAAGGTATCAGACTACATAGGTACATGTATCCGTTACCTCAGCTCAGTAAATCAACAGATGATGATGCCAAAAGAACTTTCATGTATTATGCTTTATTTTTGTCTGGCATGGAGCATGTCTGAGTCTTTTCTGCAGCCTTCTAAAATCCTGTGTTTAGCCTGTCCCTTAATATCCCAGTAGTTAAAATAAATTACATCCTAAGAGCCTAGAGCAACACAAAGCAGCAGGGAGGTCAAAACCACATAAAACTAAAGTCGTCTTTGTGCATACAATATGTACCAAGTTTGACTACAGGTTATGCTTTGCCTGGACCTTATGATCTTTGTAAGTGTTCAAGAGCTGACTGACAGACCATCAAACTTGTTCAAAAGTCACCAACTGAAATTCTTATTGATACAATCTACTAATTGCACTCTAGTAAACGCTGTTGGTGCAGTCTATGTGGCTTAAATATGACATACATCATATCTCTGTACACAAAAGTTCTTCTTTTGAAACCTTAATGTGATTAAATAGTCATAGCTTAATATGTTAATCTGTGTTAGCTCAGATGAGCCATGTATGTGATGTTAGCATTTGGATATAAATATGGGCTTAGACAATATTACATCTTGAGACAATTTCTCATTCACTTGCAATTAGTGAAGTCTAGCTGTGTCCAAGGGTAGTTATGACAATTCAGTTTATGACGTAATTTGTTACATAATAGAAATATATTAGGGAGTCTAAGTCCAAACTTAAACTGTGTTGCTTTAACTGCTTGCATTCAGACAGTGAAAGACCCCTACAATTTCAGTTTAAAGGTCATATTTTTCAATTTAAATTAACTGCATTAAATTGATGATTTAATAAGCGTCAACAATAATCAGACTTCAATCAAGGGGAAAAGTGTCCATTCTGATTTTGTTAACACTTAGCTACACCATTTTCAACTTGGACTTTTCTTGAGAGAGGTCATCTTTTGATCAACATTACAGTGATGTGCTTTGATCTTTGACATGTGCTACAATAGTCAGGTAGAGTCTTATGCAAGTATATGTAACCAGAGCACTGTCAGAATAGCACAAGGACTGGGGCTGTTACCACCCCCTGCCTCAGAGGTGGCAGAATAACAGCATATTGTGTTGACCACAAATGCAGTTACAGCAGTGTGGTCTGGCTTAGAAAAAAATCAACACCCTTCTACCAGAAATGCTTAAGCTAACACAGGTCTTGTTGACAGGCCCATTTAAGGTTGCAACTAGGCATGTCTTTCAAATGAGACAAAAGGAATGACATTTTGGTCACAGAGATTACTTTTACTGAGATAACAGAATAAAAGTAAAAGCTCAGTTTTCTTGTGCTTACAGCTTTACAAAAGCTGTGCAGCTATTTAACTCTGTTGAAGAAAGCAGAGGCCAGGCTACAATACTCTGCCTCTCTATGCATTCCCATGCTAACCACCTTTTGGGCAGCTTAAAGCCAATGTGAGTCCACAGCTGTCTACAGAATATTAGGACAGCCTATCTTGCATGAAATGGTTAAGAGGAATAAGATGGTGTATAACATTTTGTAGGAGTACATACAATTCACCTGTGCATGTCAGACCAGCCACAAATATAACTTACTATGTAAAAACACATTGTTTCATAAAGCTCTGTAGATCTAATCTCCCCCTGACACACATACTCATACTTTTACCCACATCCCAGACGCTCAGATTTAAATAAAACTATAGTGCTTCCTGTGCATGATTCAGAAATGGCTCACCAGTCCTACAGAATTTAGCATCCAAAAAGACAACAATTAGGAGAAATGTTTAAAAGCATCCTTTTCATTGTACTTTGGGGAAACTTTTTTTTTTTTAAATTTCCTGGATGATGTGTTGCATTGTGCTGTCAGTTTGGGGTTTGTCAGTCATGTCTGCTAAAGTAATACAGTATGACTGACACAACATGTGACATGTCACCATGAAATGTATCACTTGGAAACTTTGGCAAACATATTGAAGAGAAAGGATTACAGCAAAAAGGCTGACTATTTTCTGTATGTCTTTATTTCTTTCTCTCTTTTCTCCTTTCTTTTTATTTCTTGCCTTCTTTCTGAGTTTATTTCTCTCTCTTCTCTCTCTTTTTCTCAGTTAGTGGAAACATTTATTTCAAAGGTAAAGGTATAATTAGCAATAGCACATAGAATTATTTTCTGAGTGAAAGGGCTTGATAGCCCTTTATTAACCATGGGAGAAACTGTGACTTGCTAAATAGATTCAGCAAATCAACGGGCTAAGAAGTTAATTTCCAACAGTCACCTGTAAAAATCATACTTTTTAATCTGTCATTAAGAGTCTTGAATAAAATAGTTTTAGTTGCCATAATAGATAGTAAAGCTTCTATAAAAGCAAATTCTAGCCCTCGTGAAACTGCCAATACAAACAGAGAGAGAATTTCACATTTTAACAATCTCATCCTGATGGCAGAGTGGGACTGTAACAGCCAGAGAAGCACCCAAATGTAAGACTGACATTGGCTTCTTTAGGCTGATGGAAATCAGGACAGTTTTCACTTGTTCCTTTCGCAATCCTGGAAATGCTCTGGTTGCAGGAGTTGGTGCAGGATTACTAGGAGGATTCTGTATTTCACTCTGTGGAATATAAGTTGTAACATAGCAAAATTAATTTGCAATAACAAATCTATAAATACCTCAGAAGGTAGCAGACAGGTAGACCTGAATAATTTAATTAACTTGGAGAAGTTAACAACCTTCTTTCCTGAATACCCTGCAAGAATAGGTGTACTGTGCTTGAATGATAGCAGTGTCTCAGAACTACCCAGCACTCTCCAAATAATCCCTCATGGCTGATTACTGTCTAGTTTTGCACTCAAATTTTGTCCATGGAACAGACCAGTTCATTGCATTCCTTTATGTGCCTGGGCTCTTTGGAGCTCATTACAGATTCTTCATTAACACAACGTACTATCCTATACCCAACAGTAAGCATAAGTAAGGACAAAACATGTGCAAACTGTGCACAAAGTCCAGGAGGAATGCCTGATTATTTGTTGTTATTAAAATAATTGCAATTTTTTCACACTTTATATGTGTTTAACCTTATGCCTGGATATTTTTGCCTCCATAATTTTGGAACTTGGCCCCTACCTTTCAAGATATACACTAGGTGTATATATATGCTATGTATTATTACTATTTAT
>JANIJG010007187.1:0-15266 GCA_024611175.1 Megaceryle torquata
TCAATCTCTCCTCACTCACCTTGCAAAGTGAAAGCTGCAAGCAACTCTTCATTTTGGTTAATATTCTTGTTATGTTGGCGGGGCCCCCTGAGGCCGGCCGCGGGCTGGGGGCGCTGCGCCCGGGCTGGCCATGCCGCTCAGCTCACCCCACCGTTTCGGGGTGCTCGTTGGAGGTGCTGTTGGCTCGCTGGCTTTTTGTTTTTTAGTTCTCTTTGGGGGTGCTGAGCTTCGGCCGGGGCTTTTCGAGGGCGTTTGGTGGTGCTTGCTTCAGCCTTACTGGGCTTGAGTGATGGAAGAGGGTAGTTGTCTTGAGGGATGAAGCTGTTTGCTCCCCCGTCGAGCCGACTGTAGTCACGGACTGGAAGAAATTTGGTCTGGGGCTACAGCTGGCATTTCGCGATGGCCCATCGGGCCCCGGACTCCAGCCCGCGCCCCTGCACTGGGGGAAGAGAGCTGCTGCCGCATGGCTTTTCCACAAGGGACACGCACTGCCTTCACCCGTGGGAAGGGGGGGCACAGGCCGCCGAAGGACACGGACTGACTGCCTCTGTCCCCCATCATGGGGAGAGAGAAGTGCGCCCGTATCCCTCCCGCTCGACACCGTTTCAATCCCACAGGCTGCTCCTCTTCGTGCCCGGGGTTCGCCAGGGGACAGGCTGCAGCGCTCTGTCCGTCCGCCTCGGGGCCGCGGGTGCGGGGACAGGATGGCTTGCGGGACACAGCGGAGGAAGAAGGTCAAAACCAAACAAACGAAAAATCACCCCCAACGCTGGGGAGCGCAGCTCCATCAAAGGCGCCTGTTCCCTGGGCAGGGGGAAATTCGAGTCAAGGGGCAAAACGGAAATCTGCCTCACCCTCCCCGCCCCGGAGCCCTTGCTGCAGCCCGGCCGCTCCGCGCTGCCTCCCGACGGCGGGAGCCCAGGGGCGCGGGGCTGAGCCCGGGATGGGCGGGGTGGGGCACGGGCAGAGCCGGGTCGGGTGGGAAAGGGGCAGAGCCCCCCGGGGTTGGCAGGGAGATCGGAGCCGAGCGCCCCCGCCCTAGGGCGGGCAGGGACCTGCGTCCCGGGGGAGGGGGAATTTCTCCGCGCTGCTTCGCCCCAGAGGAGCATTGCCCCCCTCGGGCGAGTTCTCGTCTGTGGTTTGAGGATGGTTCCCTCTCACCTCCCCTTTTCTCCCTCCCTCGTTCCTTCCCTCCCTCCCTTATATATTTCTCCCGAGGGGGTGTCTGGGTTTGTGTGAGACCATAAGAGCTGCGGCCCCTTCGCCCCGGGGCTGTTGATTTACCCACGGAGAATCCCAAATAAGAAGCTGTTTGTGCTTTAGCTGGAACGGTGGAGGCTTTCTAAGAATGGTGCTTTTCTTACTCGTGGTTTTGTTGTTTTTGTTTGTTTGGTTGGTTTGGTTTGTTTGTTGGTTGTTTTGTTTTTAATTTAATCTTATTTTTATTAGTATGTCAAACAAGCCTGCAGCATTGCTGGCATCTTTCCATCAGGTATCTGGGTCTCAGAGGAAAAGTTTCTCTCCCTTCCTCCCAGACAAAATAATTATAAGATAAATAATTGGTACAAACTGGCCAGGAAGGTATTCAAGCTGAAAACAGAAAAGCACCTTCACTCCACCAGAGTGTTGAGGACCCAGAAAGGCCTTCTGCAGGCAGGAAGGAAGGAATCAAAGCATCTGGAAGATGGAATTTGACTGCTTTGTGAAGAAGCTTCTGAGGTGTGGTTACCACCCACAGTAAGGGACTTGACCCATGATCCAAAACATCCCTTCTAATCCTTTTCCTATAAAATAATAATTTGGTTTTCTATACACCAAAAGAATCTCCAAGTATGTTGTACACATAAAACTATACTGCTTCACAGAACTCTTCTAAGTATGAGTTCATATTGCCGTTTTACAGCAGAATTAAATGGTTTGCTTTAGGGGTCACACCAGTAGCTGGGGGCACTTGATCATTTGTGACACCCAGAGCTCACATCACCACCCAGTACTGCTCTGCTTACTGAGGTCCCAAATGAGACCACTGCTGTTAGAAACTGTGAGAAGGCTACCTGCAGATATGCTAGGCTGCTTTGCAAGATGCAGGAAATAGCAATTCTGGATGTTGTTTTAAAGCTAAGTATACAGTATGAGGAAACATTCCTGGAATTGGAAGTTTTGGGGTTTAGAATCTCAGTGTTTGACTATTATAATTATTTAACTAAGCTCCATTTAGTCTTGATAAATAGCTCCTATTACTTTTAGAGGAATCTTGCTGAACTTACTGAAAGGTTTCCTGCTCACCTGACTTACATAAGCAATCGTTTTCTTTCTGAGTAAATGGAGAGGGCTGGTTGATCCTCATGCTTTCGATGTAGACACAAAAACCTAGACTCAAAACTACTTGCTTTTCTTATGCAAATCTTCTCACAGGATTAGAAGGGAAAGTAAACAGCAGTCCAACGTTAAGATCTTTTTCTTTTTAGAGGCAGCCTGTTGTATAAATCTTAAATAGAAACTGTTTTCATTTGAAGATCAAATAGAAGTTATCTAGTGAAGCTGACAAACAGGGACAGCATAATCTGTTTGCATTTTTGGGAAATGGATAGCTCTGGTTTTGTTTCAAGGCAAGTAACTTTTAAATAATATTTAACGAAATAATTGACCTTGATGTTTAAACTACAACTTCCTTCACGTCATTAAGCCTACTGTTTTTTAAAAAAAATGTTTAGTATCTGAACTCTGGTGTTCATTCTGCTAATCTCATAATAACATTTGTTTCTTGTGGAATTTTGTTTGGTGAACTCATCGGTGAAAGAGGAGAGAAGGAGTTCAGAACAACACAAGCTTTACAGCTAATCTATATTTTTTTTTTCTCCCCAAAAAATAGCAAAAAAAAAACCAAACCCAACCCTATGCATAATAACTTTTCAGGAATATTTTTTCATATGGAAGGAACAAGAAGCAGCTTTGTACAGCTCACCAGTAAGTCTTAGGACAAAGTGTATTTTTTTAACGTATTTTCTAACTTTTAAAACACGTTGCAATCCTTGACTACAAAAAAAATGATTTTGTGGAATTTGTCATCATGATAATTAGGGTCTAAGTCTGCTTTTGAAATGTGAGAGAAATGGAACTAACTCCATAAAGTGTGTCTATCACATAAAGCTTTTAGGACAGCCTGATTCACACTATATCCTGCTCTTTGTTCAACTGACAGATTTCCAGCTGCAGAAAGAGGCACATATCTGGGGGCTGCTATTATCTAAGCTAAATATGTACATTTTGGATCAGTTCTATTTTATTTGAATACTCACAACTTCTGCTTGGGGATCTTAAGCATGAAAGGATTGAAGAGATGTGCATTTTATTAGCTATCCATCAGTCTTTGTAAAGGGACAAAGGTGCATAAACATACACATTCATTAGTCTCTGTGCTCTGCAAGAGTTCAGAAAAATACATGCAAAATTATTTCAAATGAAAACAAACAAGCAACCAAACAACATACACATTACCATACAAGAAAGCAGGCAAATAAACAAGGTGGGGGAAATAAAAGCAATAAATGAACATGCAGAGTTTAGCTTAATTTTTATTTGGCTTTAAATGAAAAATATTATGGCAGCAGTGATTTTTATTTATTTTTAAGGTTAAATGATTCTCGAATTACAAAACACTGGTATCTACCTAAACAGTGTTGTGTACCCTGCACGTCATGTACTCATACACAGATGAAAGCTCTTCCTTTAACCCTGCTGGCACATATTCTCTCCAACAAGTTCCTACTTTCAATATGCGGATGTATGAGGAATCAGGTTGCTTTACTCTCAACAAAGGCCATGTAGCTAATATTTCCACTGATTAATAATATTTGAATTCCCTCCCTAGTGAACAAACAGTTAGCTCAATAATGATTGGAGGCCTGGGATCTAGAGAGCATGGTGGTGTTACACAACTGGAGAAGTGACGTTATCTGGCAATCTGAGCAGGGTCACACTGATCATGGGACAATATAAATTCCGTGTCAGGCATCATGTTGATAGAGGTTATCTCAACTTCACACAAACATCAAGTGCAGTGCAGGCAAGCACAAACTAAGTGGCAGTCATCTCCCATCTCAGCATTATCTCCCGACTCTTCCTCCCCTTTAGCATAATTGGCACCTCAGAGCATCCCAGTGCAGCCCTTCAATCTCCCATGCAGCTTCTCATCCCTACATACTAGGCACCAGCTGACTGGCTGGCTAACCAGCTGTGTCTGACACAGGGGCAGCACACACATCAGGAGAGCTGATGTGTGTTTGCAGGAGGTATAGCTACTGAGCAGTTTCTGTTACCCCCTTACTACAATCCCGTGCTATGGTTCAAGTGAAGTGAAGGGAGGAGGCACCTCTATGCCTTTGAGGCTATTTTGCTATTCCTCTGTCCACGTAGGCTGCCTCTGTGTCTGCCAAACTGTATTTTTACCACTTCGTATATGCGCTTATGCAACTACCACTCTTCAGTTTTACAGGGAACCTGAACATGGCACATGGGGTTGGCAGTGCTTGACCTGAGATGCTACAGATGCTGCAACAGAGTAGCAATTGTGGTTCACCTGTAGCTACTTGTAGAAACTGCTGTCTCTAATTTTTATTATTTTATTTTAATTATAAGCTACAAAGAAAACACAGTACAGTAACTCTTGCCAGAAAATTGGGTGCTGTCCCTGTTACATGTCACATCAGACCTATGCCCCGTGTGCTTTGTTGTCTGCAGATGATACGCAGCTGATAAGGCTTTTCCCAACAACCGTAACACAGCCTGCGACATACTGGCAGTGATAGGAGATGGCTTTTCAGTCATAATGGGCAGTCATGCTCATGCCATCTTCTGTTATTCTGAATGTAATCTGTGAAGAAACTACCTAACATTGCCTCAGTCCAGGGACTAAACTGCATTCCCTCAGTACAGGTTTTAAGTGTGCAAAACCAGACTTCTCTGTGAGACTGAATACACAGCTCTTCCCTGGTCCCCAAAGAATGATCTACCTTGACATTGTGCTGGACCTTGGGAAATTCTCTTACCCCAGTAATCCTATCAACACCCCTCACACCAGTTTAAGGAGCCAGGCACAGTTACTGTGTCCTAAATTTCATCAGTCTCTGTTTGTCTTGCTTTAGAATCTTCATCCTAAAAATCTCTTATTAGGCATGGGTATTTGTATCCTCTGTTGAACTGGTATAGAGCATTTTTGCACGCTGCAAAACCACCGCTGAATATTTCCCCTGTACATCTGTGCCAAATTCAATGGTTGTTATGGAGATCATGTCAGTCAACTTGTAAAGCTCTTCAGGGTCTGTAGGTAACATGTTATGCAAACACCTCTGTCTTCTGCTGCTTCCCTGAGCTTAAACAATATATGTCTGGATACATTTACTTACACTTTCCTCCAAACATACCTCTGGCTCCATCAGACAGCCCTGGGTAAGCTGAAACCATGATGAAGGTTCTATTGGTGTGAATACATCTAGGATTAAGACTGCTAGCCGCTGCAGCATGTCACTTCTGCCTGTGATTTACTAAAGTAGAAAAGTCTTGTGGCTGACATGTCCTTCACTTCCCTGGGTTACATGACACATGCTAGAAAATGTGTCAACCCACTCTCCATCTCCTCAGCATTATTAGCCCAGAGAAGGAAACACAGCCAAAGAACACGCACACAACTTTGACAGGTTCTGCCTAATCCACCCACATAATGACATTTCTTATGCTAAGTGCCAGAGCAGTGTAGGGAGGCCACTGCCTGTACCAGCTGCTGGCAAGTCAAAGTTAGTTTCATGGTTATGTTTAAGAGATAGCCTGACGTTACATTAAGAAGTCTTTGTCTCCTGTGGTGCAGCACTCAGAGAATGACATCAAAAGCCTTCCTAATTCACCCCCCGGGTCATCTGATTATAGACATGGCACAGAGCCGTGCTGCCCCAGGAGACCGTGAGTCATGACGACATCCATAACTATCCGCTTATTCCACGGAAGGAAGTAATCTGCTTTGAGCATAAAACAACCAGGAGTAGTTACATCCTTCCTCAGGCCAGCCCTGTTAGCTGTCAGGGCAGGCACTGGAGAAGTGAAAGCATCCTCTCCCTTCCCAGCCTTGCTCCTTACCCCTACCTCAGGGAAGCTGTTTCTCCCAGTACTGGGATATACCATGTGGGCAGACTGCACAAGAAGGTTTCGCTAAGTCAGGTGAGGAAGAGGATGGTCTGGCTTTCTTCTCCAATGCAGTACAGAATTATATCACATGGTGAAATATCCATCTCCTCTCCAATGGGCTAGGCATATCTGGACATGAGGATGCTGTGTGTTCTCTGTCCCTTGGAATTTGTCCTTGTAATTTGTCTATCTGTTTCTGATTTATTTTTTTTTTCAGACAGTCTTCTGCACCCTTGCTCCCTCACTTGGGCACATGGGGCAAACCACAGACTTGCCCTTAAACTACACAGAGAAATAAAATCAGAAACAGACTAACCACAAAAATCAATAGCAAGGGGCAGAAAGCATATGATTGGATACTGCAGTTCCCTTTGTAGAACCATCTGCCTCGACATGTGCTGTAACTAGGCTCACATACCACATCTGTGAAGGGGGTAACAGATCCTTTTTCATAACCTGACTCGCAGGGTAAAACTATGCTAGCTTAGAGAAGCCAAGACATGTTTAAAAATAATTTCTAAGGAAGAAAAAGGAGTCCAGTTTATATTCACAGAGTTAAAGTAATCACTTTCAAGTCTGATGTGACTCCTGTTAGTGTTATTGTTGCTTCCTAGAATTTAGGCTTGAATTTGGCATACGTCAAGAAGCAAAGGCACACAGAACCATTTGTGAGAATCACTGTGTCTGTGTGCATGGGTTGATTCTTTACTGAATAAACATCAGTCACTGGGCTGCTGGGTAAAGTGGTGATATAAGATGGCAGTCAGACGTGTAGTTTCATACCCATGAGGCAAGGCTATTTAAGGATGCAATTTACCTTTTTTTTCCTACAAATAAGCACAACTGGATAATGAACAACGCCTCCCAGTGCCATTAAAATACATGCATTGTATTCCATAACTGTTCCTTGTTTGCCACCCAAAAGTAGCATTGTTGCCTGGGAGGGAGTATCAAGACATTAATCAAAAATAGATGAGCAGTACAAGAAATGAAGGCCAAGCAGATGAGTATAAATAGCTTCCTGCATATCCAGAATAGAGGAGCTGTCTGAAAACATTGTGATTAGAGTCAATACACACAATCCAGCCACACAGACAGTGTGCACAGCTGTCATTCCTATACTGAACATCTTATTTGAAACCCTGTATTCACAGCCCTTCAACAGGTGAACAATTTGAACTTGTTGTTCATGTGATAGATCAGACAATGCTAGAAACCATTCTCCAGATAGAAACCTCTACTTATTTTTGGTTAGGAAAATTAAATCTTTCCTTTTTTTTGGAATCCACAGAAATGCAGACAAAAAAGCAGGACGTGGATAAATGAGAGAAGATAAGATATTGCTCCTGCAAGCAGAACATCCTGTGTTTGAGGTGGGTGAGTACTTAAAACTTTCCAAATGTTTCACTGACCTCCTAATAGATCACAGGTCTGCTCTCCTCTCCTTCAGATACTGTCCATCATTTTAAATCATAATAGAAACAAGCAGAAAGCAGAAGTTAGTCTTGAAAAAAAGAGATGAGAGGAATAAAGGAAAAAATAAAAATAAAAACCCTGAGGATGCCCTAAATTCTGTAGAGAATACTGCCACAGAATTTTGCATATCTCCATGAAGACTTGGCTGATTCTAGTTGATCATTAGCAGAACCTGGTGCAGCTGTATAAACAGCAGATTTCTGCACCTACAGGCCTTCATTCATTTCCTCCAGTGAGTTTTTAATTTGATTGGCAGCTAGCCTATCTGGGCAGCTGATAAGAGAAGAAAAAAAATCACCCTCCAATCTTTACATCTCAGCTGCTTTTCCTCTGGTTCTCATCATAGAAGTGCGCAAAGAATTAAAGAGCTCTCAATACATTTGTAGCCAAATATTTACCCTAAGTGAGGTAGATTATATTTGCTTACTGTATCCATTGCCATGCTGGCATGTGTTCAAGTCTAACTCCTTGGAGTACTATTGAATACTTCAAAAAAAACTTTGTTTATAATAAACTGTTTGCCAATGAGCGCACATTCAGTGTTGTCCAGGGTGTACTAGCTCTTGAGCTCACATGCCTGGCATTTGGGCTAGCTTCACAAACACAGCATCAGGGAGAGTCCCGGCATGTGGCCAACTTACCTTTCACTGAGAGAAAACATAATTAAATAATGTTCAGAGGAAACATTCTTTCAGGAAATACAACTTCATCTTATTCAGCTTTCTTTTTTTGAGAGCACACTTATCTTGACATTTTTAAAAGAGACAAACTGAAATAATATTTATATTCAGTAATATTTAAAGTATTCCTTTACCTAAAGTGAAAACATTTAACTTGTTTCTTGATTCGTTTAATTTTGTTTTGAACTATATAACATTCATATATTTAACATTTTTGCTACTAAATTGAATATTTTAATGTCATTATAACTTTTGGGCTTTCTGGTGTGAGAATGATTTGACATTTATGGAACACTTCCATCATACCAAATATATTTTCTCTGAATTTTCAATCTGTGACACCTTCAGCACCTTCACTTTTTTCCCAAGTGTTGGAGTTTCCCATAGAATGGAAATTCTGTTTCCTGACCAGCTCTGCTAAAAATTCTTGCTCTATCAAAATGAAAGGGGGGAGGGTGTCACAAATACACAACTGTAATCTTGTCAGGATACATTTCTCATTGTTGGCTCATATGTTGCCCTCTTTTGGTAGCTTTTGTATTGTACTGCACATAAAAAATTTAACAACTGCTGTAGCAACTTAGCATCAAAGAACTGAGTGCTGAATGTTAGAACTAAGTAACTGTATGAGGAGAGCAATAGGTTGCAAGTTAGGCACTTGAGCTAGCTTATAGAGACATCCTATTGGGAGAGGAAAATCACTAGGGAATGAATGAAGCAGTGCAGTATAAAACTGGACTATAAAAGAGTAATGAGAAAAAGAAAAAAGAAGGATCTGTTGATACTCACTCATGTGAATAATTTAACCCTGTATCCCGACTTCCATCCTGTGATGACAAACATGACTTTTAAGTATTTGTTCAATCAAAATTTGTAAAAGGAAGTCCTACCCTAATCATCATTCCCTTGATTTTACACTGTTGCCTTTTTCCATAATCTATGCAGGATTTTTATTACTTTCTTATGTGTATTGACTAGTCAAGCCCAGAAGAATGACTTATAAATTTCCAATATCAAATCCCTGCCAGAGTCAACAATTATATTTTCACTATTACATTTCTGAAAGCTAAAATTAAATACTACATGTTCTTTTACACAGTGATTTGCTAATACAAATTATAAAATCATGTGGTACTTATTGCATTATAAGTCTAGAACAATTATTTAAGTGAAACACTGAAGTGTTATCTTTTCCAGAAGAGAGTTATTTTCTACTGTTTCTGAGCAAAATTTTTTAAAAAACCCTCAGTCTGTGGCAATCATTAAAGGAGCCTTAGAAGCTGGGTATTCACCTTTTCTTGACTTTCAAAAAGAATCAAGTACTAACTCCCCCAAGTTGCCATTCTTAAAGAGCAAACTGCTCTCTACTTCTGATATTTCTCAGTTATAAGAACAATAAATGGTTACACAGAAGAGATATTCCCACACTATCTGTGATCCCGGATCAGCATTTCACAGCCCTATTCTTTAAAGATTAATTTTCTTTTGTTTGAAAATCAGCATCAGGAATTCAGCCTCACAGGAATTCTTTTATGAACAGTTGCTGAGATGATTTCAGAGCTCAGAAGGGAATCATTCCTCCCACCTTGAACTGCAGAGCTTTTGTGGTGACTCCATATAATCAGGAATTCTTGGGATAGGGAAGAACTCCCAGCCTTTCAATGTAGAGACATAAAGCTGTGCTTTATAGGCATTCTCTGGTGCTTTATTCAAACCTACACTAAAATCCCCAGCAATATGAACTCCACTTGAAAGACCATCTGATAGTCTTCCAATCTTCACCTGAAAAAAAATGCACCCAAAAGGCGTCATTTTTCTGCCTTCCTCCCTTTCAGTTAAATAATACTGGCTGGTTTAAGCCTTTGCAGACCTTTGTTCTGTGTGTAAGAATGCAGCAACCCAACCTTATGGAAATATATGACTGCCTGCTGATTTCGATGCAGCCAATATGCACCTTTCAGTAGTAAAGGGCTTGTAGACTTTTGTCACGTTCCCTTGCAGGTTTAACCAAACCCCTTCTGCTCCAGTCTGACAAAGTGTTTAAACATGTGCACCTTTTAAGGTGATACGTGGTTCCCTTGTTAAAGCCACCTAGAAGGGCTATAAAGGGAGTTATAAATCAGCCACACAGCTCATGCACTTTAAGCTAAGTTTATGCTTAATGAGATGCTGGGTTTGAGCCTCAGTCTTTCCCCCAAAGTGATTTTTCCAGCCTTTGAATCATTGTGGGATTTCTTCCAACTCCTTCCAGTCAGCCCGTGGCTGGCAATATTGAACAGAGAGTTGAAGGTTATAGCTCAGAGCTTTACACGTGAACTATTACTTCCCTGCTTCATAACACACGTCTGTATGTGCATAGCATTTATCACTATGCAAATTCATATCTCACCCCCCTCTGATTTGCTGTCCACTGTACCTTGTAACTATGTCAGTAGTACTAATGGCCAGGATGTGTATGTTCTTATAAAACTGATTTCCTTTCTTTTTTTTTCTTTTTTTTTTTTCTTTTTTTCTTTTTTTTTTTTTTCTTTTTCTTTTGGTGAGTTGTTTGTGGAGCATTTTTTACCCAGCTTTCTAGTATCTACCGGTCCTTTGATATCATTTATCTGCTGTCTCCTGTTTGCATTCCTTCCCGGTTTACTATCATCAGCACATTTCACTATTGTGCTGTTTACCTCTACTCTGAGATTACCATAGAGATATTAAATAGAACAATGTCTTTCAAAAGTCCCTGCCATGACCCACAAGACATTTCTACAATCTATGATAACACGGCAATTGATCATTGCCCTTTGTTTACATTCTTTTTCCCATTTCAGTCTACACAGCAGTGTTGCCCGCCAAAATAATTAAATCACTTTCTCTCAACATGAATACCTGAAACAGCAGCAAATTACATATTCAGTGCTTCCTATATTCACTCTCATACATTCCCACTCAGTCTGTTTATCTCTTAATTCACTTGCTGTGCACAGTGCTACTTTGCTTGCCAAGTGCTAACTCAAAGATGCTGACCATAGACTACAGCCTTGGTCCCCAAATCTAGAATATACAGAATGTAAAATGTTGCATATTAACATGAAAGATACATTTAATATTCTTTATCCTTTCCAAGACCATACCACTTGCTCCTCCTGATACTATTTGCCTCAGTGTTACCTTGGGATTAGTGGATAACTTAGCTGTATGAAATAAGAAGAATTTGGTCTAAAATGTTTAAGACATTTTCCTTGATTTATGACTTTTGAGGCTAGAAGGGACCATTAACTCATCTTCTCTAACTTCTTCTGTGGGACAGACCATAGCCTTGCCCCATTCCCCATATAATGAGCCCTATCATTTCTGCTTGGCTGACCCATATTTTCCAGAAAGGAATCCAGTTTTGATATGTACATTATTGCTTTCCTGGGCAATTTCAGCAGTTCATCACACTTACTGCTACAAATCCAAGCCATACTGCTTGTTTAAATTTGCTTGGCTTATATTTCCAACCACTGATTTTTTTAATACATTCATCTGATGCAAGATATCTTTTTCTCTTGTTGTGAAGGTCATTATACACCATAATCCAGTCATCTTATTTTGATAAAGGAAACAAAGCATATTCTGCATTTTAAAAAGAAGTTCTTATGCCTTTTCTCACACCCTTTTTTAGATTCCTAGCACCCACAGCAGTTTAACACACCACTGCCATGTAGTCAGCATTATGCTCAACTCGTATGTCCCTGCTAACTCATTCAAAGATGATGTCAATATTCTTTCGCAACATCAGACCAAGTCCTGCATCCAGTTGCTTCCCCACAATGATATCAAAGCATTGTCAAGAACCACCCTTGGGATACAATCTCTAATGCATCAATACAGCCACTGTTTAAAATTCATCTCATCTGCAGAGATCCCGCTCACCAAATTTGGGCAGCTCAATCTTCATAATTTATTTATCATTCCACCAACTTTAATTTCCTCCCTAATTTACTAAGCATTGTTTTACTAGGGATGTACTTGTCTCTCAGTCATTAAGGAACAATTCCGTAGCCTGCCAGGTGAAATACCCATTTCTGTAAACTGACTCCAGAACTTTCATTCGGAGCTGACAGCTACTTTTTGACATCTGTCAGTCATTCAGTTCTTAATCCCCTCAGCAGTCACTCAATAGCTATTGTACAGCACTATTTTTTTTTTCCTAAGTGCTTAAACAGAGAAAGCAAACAAGTGTATTTTAATGCTGAAAAAACAGACTTAGAGCCTAAAAACTGCAAAGTGTTAAAGAGCCTAATCCCTAACGGTGCCTAAACACTTATAAGCAGGCAGACATATGTTTTAGGTCTGCAGTTATGAAACCTCATGCTTTGTATATTTTTCCTGTTGATATTAATTTCCCTTATCTATGAAAGACAAAACTTAGACATCACAGCAGTTGGATGGACCACACATTTTCTTTCTTAGTCATACACACACAGAGCTTTCCTTTTGTTGTTTCACATTTCCACAGGTAACCATTATTTTTCAAAGATAATTGTCAATGTCAGTGTCAATCTGTTAGTTAATATGTGTAATATTATTGGGTGCAGATTGTGCAGATTTAGTGACTTTCATCCATATATTCAAATATCCTAAGTATTCCCTCATCTGTTTCTATCAATAGGATTTATTTATTTGTGTCACAGTGTTTCTTTCTTGTTAATTGCTTCAAGTTATGTTATGTAATTAAAGACAGATGGTAAAGCGAAGTTCAGTATCTCATCCATTTGTTAATCAGTGGCTTATGCAGCTCTATAAATGTAGCAGGGATGTTATGATTTTGGGGGTTTTTTTTGTGTGCTGTGCTTTAAATTAAATACTGGGACCAATTCCTAGTTACACTGAAGCCAATGACAAAAACTGCCATTGACCATGATCTCGCAGTGGGAGACCGTGGATGAGGAAAGCTGTGAGCCAGCTCAGTGTGGTGTTTATGCTTTACAGAGGCACACAGCTCACCCACTCTTAGATGCAGGTTTAACCATGGACCTCTGCATCATCAGCTTCCACAGCCTGTCAGTGGGAAATTGGAAGCCAGGTCAGGGCATTAATGAAGAAGTCGGTTATCTTGACTTTGTGGAAATCCATCCCTGGTCTCAGCATTCTTTGGGTTTATTCTATTTTGGGGAAATTATTTTTTTTTCCATATGCAAGGGAGCAAAACATCTGTTTTTATTAAGGACATCTTGTTTTTCAGATTAGAGAAAATCACCAAGAAAGGGAGAACAAAAAAAAAAGTCTCCAGAGGAGAAAGAGGCCCACCATGTGCTCCTCCTGGGTAGCCATCTTGAACTGATTCAGAGCTTTGCCTGCAGCCTGCAAGCAACCCTGGCCATCCTGGCTCACTCCTTCCTGCACAGTCCATGCACCGCTCACTTCATACACAATCTATTCATGGGCTTATTTTACCCTGGCTATTTTTTACCTCTAGATCTATCTGTAGTGTGCTCTCCTCACTCTGAAATCCATCAACAGTCTGTAGCTTATTGTATTATTTTGATGATCTTATCTTTCCTCTTCCGTAAAGAAAAGATTAATTGCATTCTTGCTGGTTTGCCTGTCTGTGTCCTTTGCTCACACACTTAGCAAGTGTACTGTTCACACAGCCACACAGCCATCAGCAGCAGCAGTGGGTTTCTGACCAACTCACTTCTCATCTGCTTGCTCCTATCTTTCACTCCAACACACAATTTGGCTTTATCTGTTTTGACTCAGTACTAGCCTGCTCCTATTGTTCCTCACATTCTTGCATTTCCACCAGAGTATGTGACTGACAGAAATGCAATTCCTCAATTAGACTACAAGGGGTGTGCTGGGAATCACAGGTCAGACTAAGGATTTATGTGCTACACCAAATTATCGTAACTGACACAATACTTCCAGCAAACAAGTTTGGAAATATCAAAATCTCCCCCATCCCCTCTCCACCCCCTCTCCCTGCCCCTTCCTTGGGAAGGCCAAATTAGAGAGAATAAGCATTTCTCATCACTACCATGAGTCATGCTCACACTGAGCACATGGCTGGTGAGGTCAGCGATAAGGGTTACTGGGCTTAGACTATAGAAGAAAATGGATTCTACTGAATGACAGCACAGTTAGAGCCACATGAAAGAAGGGGAATGCAGAAGCCACCAAGGCCCCTAAACCACAGGCAAAAGGGAAGTGGAGATGGACTCATGCTCTCAGAGTGGACATGGGACATTTTACTCTTTCGTGCACCTAACCTTTTGGCCCTTAATATAAGCTTTTATTCCCCCATCCCCCACCCTGAATGTTCACCAAAAAAAAAAAAAAAAAAAAAAAAAAACCACCAAAATCACCTATTTTACTCAGCCTAGGATGGGATTTTTAAGCGTTAAGACCATTTCTTGTTCTCAGGAACACACCAGCATTTTTGAAAATAAATGGGCAATTTCTGCCAAGTAGGTGTCATACATAATCCCTATTTAAAATGCAGATACTCAATTTAAAATGCAGATATTCAACTTTAAGCACATTCTGAAGTCACAACAAAGACAATTCAATTTAAACAAACCGTAGTTCAGCATGTGCTTTGAGTGCTTGAATCAGGTCACAACTGATGAAGGATTATCCACACCAGCAGCCCAGCAGTAGATTGTAGAATGGTACTTAAATTGCTGTGTTTACTAGAGCAGGTGCTTATTTCCTTTCTCTTTTTTTACCTTTTTTTTCTCCTCTAAAACAAGTTTCATCCCTCAGGAAACCAGCTGTATTTGGCACCTCTTTAAGAAATGACAGTTGAAACTTCCAAACTGCTTTAACCACAGAGAAAATCTTCTAATGCTGATGTTGAAATACAACTTTCAGTTTTAAAGGTTGATTGTTTTGCTGTTGTTTTTTTTTTTTTTTTTTTTTTATTTGTTAAATTCTACAGAATCAAAAAAACACATT